>BDJD01000837.1:53179-81910 GCA_002564525.1 Rosa multiflora | reverse complement strand
ATTGATTATAGATCAAGACATTGACCAATATTGCTACAATATATGTTAATCGGCGAAAACAAAATTGATGAGAATAATTAACCATAAACATCAAGTGATCTATATTGTATATTTATGTTGTTGGGAGATTAGGAATGAGAACAAACTCGCTAGACAGACTAACAATCATTTATTTGAGTCAATTTCTATTAGAAGATACTGTAGCATTGAAGAGACAACAAGTTATTATTTTGTTTTGTGTTTGGGCTGCATTTGTTTTATTTTTTTATTTTTGTTTTTTTATATTTTGTACATCCTAGGAAATCTGTAGAAGTCATTCATAATAAAGTATATAGATTTTCATGAATCAATAAAAGTCTGTTGCTAAAATCAATGGTTTTAAGAAATCCATAACAGTCTATTAACTTTTTAAAGAGTCTGTGGACTTTTCAAAAGGTCTATCATTTAAAAAAAATCTGCACAAATCCAAATACAATACACCCTAAAGCAATTTGACACATGTTGGTCACCGATTCGTATTTTTACTAACAATTTATTAATTGTAAAAATGTAAATACATATTTTAGTAATTAATAAATTTGATTTTCCTATCATCAACTTGAAAGAATATACTTAGTTTGCCAAAACGTATGGGAGAACAAAACACACAGAGGAACCAAGGAGCTCCAGAAAACCCGGAGCACCCAGAAGACCTAGGTTTTGAGAATTTTGCTCGTCGTGCGGCGCTCGGGATCGGTGAGGGTTTGTCTTGCCGCTGCCGGACAGGACTTGCTATTTGCTTAGGGAGGTCTTGGGAGAGGTGTTGAAACTCAAGGATTTGGACGAGTGGCGATGGTGAGGTCCGAACGACATCTCTGGGTGTGGTTTGTGTTGTGCAAGGATGGCGGGCTTCGGCGTGTGCTCTGCAGATTTAGGTGGCGGCAGGGTTCTGATGGGGAGCGGCAGCGTGGTTTTGAGGAGCTATGCGGCGGTGAAGTTCCAGAGGTTCCGGGCAGACTTCGGACTCTGGAGCAGTGCGCGGCGATGTGGGCCAAGTGCGGTGGTGCTGCGTCTGCTGGGTCGTGCTGGTGAGGCTGGTTAGGGCATGGTTTTCCAGGCGCGATGGCGGACTGGTGGAGGCACGGGGCTGTACAGGCAGCCGATGACCTTTGGGCCGTGCTCCAAATCCTGTTGTGCCTTGGGGTTTGGGCTTTCTCCTTTTGTGCTACCCAGTGGGCCTCTAATTTGGCCGAAGGCCAATTCTATGTTTTAGTTTTATCTAATTTCAATAATTTCCTTATATTAGAAAACTTGATCTCTAGCGCCTCTGGCGTAGTACCAATGGATGATCTCAGCTACCTCTACGTATTTGATTGTACAATGAGTAGGTCTATTTCTATGTACCGCTGTTGATACTACCACTATCTTCTTGTCTGCCTATGTCCTTAAATGGCAGCGGAAGGGTATGTAATGGTCTGTTCTGGCTTGTGATGAATGATATTTTTGCTCCTCGGGCCAATTCAAAAAAAAAAAAACTTGAAAAAATATCATATCAAAATCCAACTCGATATAATGAGACGTTTTTTTCTTAAATCTTCCACAAATACAAAAGACAAACTAGTGCCACTTACTGGATCAAAAGAGAGACTGATTTCACTTAACTAAATGGTATTAAGCTTCTTGAGTTTTTCTTTAAATTTTGCTTTCCTTTTGATATATGACATCGGTGTTTAGGATTTCCAGCATCACTACTACAAAAAGGGCATAAGGGGACATATTTTTTGGAGAGAAATACGCTTATGTGCCTTATTTCTTTCATTAAGGACATATTTTTGTATATGTGTAATACCTCGAAAATTCATTATTAATTTCTTGGAATTAATAAAGTGTTCGTTAGTAGGATTTCGTGGTTCGAGGGTGGAGTGGAAATTATTTCGAACAATTATTCCCGCGGAATGTTTTGATTCAAGAGTTGACTTTTTGTACGTTTCTATTTTGTGAAAACTTCCATCACCAAAGTGGTAGAACGGGTCTATGCGAGTTCGTGGATATGCGGAACGCGGAAATCAGAGTTCGTATGAATAAGTTATGGCCGTTGGAAAAAGTTTTCATTTTAGTATATATGGGATTTTTCCGGAAATTATTTCAGAAATTCCAACTTCCCTTTTTCAGAAAATTTTCTCTCTCCTCTCCCGAGCTCACATCGCTCCTTCTCCTTTGCCCGCGTTGTTCTTCCTCCTCCGGCCACCATAGGACTCGATCCAAGGTGGGTTGTGCTCGCCTTGCTGCCCACTACACATTTGTGGAAGCAATCGAGTGTGGGTCGAGCTGTAGCTCGAGTTACAATGCCAAGAAGAGGTGAGACGAAGCCAGAATAGACTCCAGTAGCCGGCCTTCGTTCTCCCAGCTCCAGCCACCTTTGGTCGTGGTTCCAAAAGGGATTTTGCACTTCAAGGGACGTAGATCATTTTCCCCAAGGTGGGTTGCATCGATTTGAGCTGTGGTGATCGATTTTGCAGGATTGGGAAATTAGAGTTCATTCGATCTGGAAATTTTGTGAGGCAAAATTATACTTTTTGTCTTATAATCTGACCTTGGTGTAGTTATGAAAGTTGTAATTGGAGTTGAGATGAAGAACTTTCATGTTGTGAGTTTTGTCAAATTTTGACTTTGGGTGGGCAACTGCGCCGCCACTGTGGTGGTGGTTTCTGACCACTTTCGGCCACCCCAGGAACAGTTTCTATTCCTCATTTTAATCTACACATCGATACGATCATTTTGATATATAGTTTGTAATTTTTGGAAATCATATGAGCAAGTTATGGATTTTCAAAGTTTTAGGGTTTTCGGTTCGATCGGTTTTCGATTCGTGAGGATTCGACTGTCAGATCGACTTGTAACTTTTTTATATTGATCGTATAAATATTTCGGAGACCTCGGGTGGTCTTGGATAAAGTTTGGCCTCGATTGGCGTCACTTTCGGATTTTAGTGTGTTTCGGGAGTTTCAGAATTAAATGGTTTTTGTCAATTCGTGTGCTGAATCGAGGTTGTACTTGCTTTAGGTGATTGACAATACGTCCGGTAATTTATCTTGGCTGTTAGAGAAGACGCAGCAGGATTTAGAGGTGAGTAAATCTCACGTGATTCATTTACGAACTGAGTTATTTAATTGTCAGAATTGATTGATAATTGTAAATCGTTTTCAAAAATAAAGATTTGTTTGAAACAATATGAACTCGATTGACTACGGTTCATAGGGCTACGGCTCACAGGTAAAAAAAATGAATTAAAGTATAAAATGAATTTCTCGGATTTTGGTGCATGTGAACTATAGTTGGTATTAGTGGGCATCCCTGAGTGGATGACTATGTGTGTGTGTGTGTGTGTGTGTGTGTGTGTATATATATTTTTACGTGAAATAAATAAATATATATATATATATATATATATATATATAGATGGTGTGACATTGTGATATGCAAAATAATTGTGATTGTATTCAAGTAATTGTTTTGGGCAATTACTTTTTACGGGAATGTGACATTTTGTGTAATTGGTGATTATATTGTGTTGAAAGTGTACATGAGTTATGAGTGTATCATGTCGATTCATGTACGACTTTAAATGTTTTCGGATCTACGAATCCGGGTCACAGTAGTGACAGAGGTAATTATTATTGTAAGACTGAGCCTCGGCCGAGGTGACAGGTTACGATTCAGTTAGAGGTTCAGTCTATCTGCCATTGTATTTCAGGGGAGTAACACTTGGGTTACATGAAGCCTTTGAATACACGTTTTAAATTGTATTTCAGGGGAGTAACACGGGGGTTACATAAGGCCTTTGAATACGCGTTTTTAAATAGAGTTCGTGTGGGTTCTTTCTTTTATTGTCCAAGAGGGACTTGATTTTCATATTATGGGTGAGTTGTGTTAATATGATTTTTATTACTTTTGTGATGTATCTTACCTCAAGGGGTAAGGATGTCAAGTTTTGAAAATAAGTCATGTTGTGAGATGATTTATTTGGAATTTATGGGTGATCATCGACTTTAGTGTGAGTTGTTTGACTTCTTTATCGATTGTCCTTTTCATTGTAATTACGTAATCTCCTGAACTAAGTTATATGCAAGGATTACTGTCTTTTGAATTATTTGTTTTAATGTAATCTCCTGAACTAAGTTATATGCAGGGATTACTGTCTTTTGAATTGTTTGTTTTAATGTAATTTCCTGAACCAAGTTATATGAACTATATGCAGGAGTTGCTATGATTTGAATTGTGAGATTTTAGGTGATCACCTGAACTAATTCTCGATGTAGTAATTACTAATTTTTACCTTGTGTGATTGTATGTTTGGTTGTGTTTTGTGGAGTTAAATGTTGTTGCTTTAATTTATCTCACGAGTTGAGAAATTATAAGCATGTGTGACATGAGTCATTTTAATTGGGTTTACTCTCACGAGCTTGTAAAAGCTTACCGGGTTTGTTGTTTCAACCTGGTGCACTATTCTATGGTGTAGGGTTTATTGTGCAGGTTAGAATATCGATTAATCGTTGTCGAAACTGAGGTATACGTTCGGTAGTGTGGACGTCGAAGGTTACTCTTAGTTTTAAGTCTTCCGCTGTGTAGTGAGTTATGGTGGGTGTGTTTACTTATTGAATTGTCATTCAGTTTAATTTGTAAACTATCTGTAATATAATATGTGACTCTAAAGAACGAGTCGGTATTGACATTGTGAGCTCAGTTTGTTTAGTTGCTTAATTTAAATGAAAAATTTTATATGTGTTTTTCTTATGCTCGATAAGTTATCGCGTTTCTGATTTGAATTTATTTATTCAAAATTCGGGGCGTGAAAATATGTGTCAAATTATATGGTAGTCGCACAAAGGTAGTGGTAATTCGGAGTGCTAGCTGACATGAAATCAGCCAACAGTGAGGATGAGGCACTGGCATTGGTTTCAGTTGAGGAGGTAAAGCAAACAACGAAGAGATGATGTGCTACATCTGCATTCTTTTGCCCCCCAAAAAAACTGAAATTTATGTTAATTAACTGATATGCTTAAGGGGAAAATAGGTTTGACTGCCTTAACAAAGAAAGTGAAAGTGTCAATTTGGTACCAATCAGTTTCGAAGGAAGAATGCTCAGTTGTTGCTTTGTCGGGGATCCAATGAAGGAGCTAGATGGTCTTAGCAACACTCTTTGTGGCGTTGGATGGCTGCTACAAGCTTCAAGTATATCCAGGGGGATAGTGGTTGTGGTGTCACCATTTTGTCCGGGCTGGAGACAACCTTTCCTAGGTCTTTTTGGCTGGCGTGCTCTCTTTGGGGTTGGGATAGGGCCTTGGGCCTCATTGGGGGTGGGTTAGCCAGTTAGGGTTGTGTCTTACTTTTTAATTAAGGTTTTGTTAACCTATTACTATTCTTTGTTTGTTTATATTTGAATGCTTACTTTATTAAGTGTGCAATAAATGTTTAAAGAGTGGATATATTTCTATATACTACCGTGCTACCACCACAACTTCTTGTCTGTCTATAGATGACAACGGAATGATATATAATGGTTATTATGACTTAAGTTTTATTATCAATTATATGATGATTTATTCAAAAAAAAAAAATCTTTTTCTACATACATATAGCGTATATATGTTCACACAAAGCATCGAGAGAGAGACCCTACACCACCAAAAGTTATCCTGTTCGGCGGCAGCCACGGGTAACGCCGCTGTGTTGTCCCTATGCTGGCTGTCGGATGTGTAATTCATCGCCCTTGGCTGTGGTCTGGAGAAAAGATGTTGGGCTCGTGGTTTGGCAGGATGGTTGGCGACGGATCTGGGTGGCATCTCTAGGAGTTGTTTTTCAGTGTAGATCAGATGAGGGAGTTTTGGAGCGTTTGGGCAAGTCAGTGGCTTCCGAGATAGACATGCTGTGTTAGGATAGTGGTGCTTCGGACAGTGGGATGCTGCATTGCTGCTTGTTTGGTGGCGGCACGACCCGAGGCTGCTTTGGTAGAGGCGGTGTGGGCCACGACGGCATGGGTCATGGTGGCATAGGTCGTGGAGGCTGTGGCAGCAGGTCGGGGTGGCAGCATGGTTGAGCGGCGATGCACCAGAACGGTCTCATAGATCAACCGGGTGGATGGAGATGCATGGTTTGGATCGGGCCAGTCTGGTTGGGCCTTGGGTTCAGGATTTTGTCTCTTTGGGCTGCTCTTTCGGGTTTGCTAATTTTGGCTGGGTGTTTTTCCCTCAACATCTAGTATGAATTTAGCTTTGGGGGGGTATTGTATTTGGATTTGTGTAGACTTTTTTTAAATGACAGACTTTTTGAAATGTCCACATACTCTTTAAAAAGTTGATAGACTGTTATGAATTTCTTAAAACCATTGATTTTAGCAACAGACTTTTATTGATTCATGAAAATCTATATACTGTTCAAGTAAATCCAGAATATGTGTCTGGCCCAAACTCGAGGTTTCTTGCTCTAGTTGAAATAGGATTTGTATTAGAGATATTCTCAGAGAATCTTAGAAGATATCCAATCAATGTACGATTATGTTTTCATGTACAACTTTATCTCTACTAATCCTCTATATAAAGAGACCCCTATTATCAATGAAAGCACAACTCAATTCTCACCCAATTCAGTTTTCCTTAAACACATTATCAGCACGAAGTTCTAACCCTGAAATCGTAAAATCTCAAACCCTTGAAAAAAAAAAAAAAAAAGGTGCACGTTAGCTTCAATTCACTACCGGTTAGTCTCATCCACAAAGCTTCTGCACGTTATAGCTAGTTAGCCCCTGCCAGTGAAAAGAAAAAAAAACTGAAGAAAAAGGCTTCCTCGATCAAAAGCATAAGAGAAGAGAAGAAAAAAAAAATTATGGGTAGAAGCCCACGAAGGGGGGCCACGGTTTCAACCTTTTCAGTCAAAGTTTGCAAGGAAAGAAAAGGCAAAAAGAAAACCAGCAGAAGAACAGTGGAAGAAAAGAAAAAAAAAAAAAAAGAGGCCCACGTTAGCAGAAAGAAAAAAAAAAAAAAAAAAAAGGGAGAAGGAAGAAACAGGCCCACTGACACAGCCCAAGCCCATCATCAGATTCTGCCAAGTCAGCAGTCACGTCAGATTGCCACGCCAGCAGCCACATAATCAGATTCTGCCACATCAGCTAGGGCACGTCAGCACAGGGGCCCACGCCACTTCAGCAAGGGACCACGCCACGTCAGTCCACTGTCAACATCCGGTCAACAACTTTTCCGGCGACTTTTCCTGACCACTTTTTCCTGCCAAATTTTATAGCGACCTATTTTAAGGTATTTTTTACTAAACGTTCTTGTTTTTTAATTCAATTTCTCTTCTTTTTCGGGGACTTGCAAACTCCCTTCTTCTACTCCCCTTTCTTCATCATAGAGGAGACCTAATTAAGCCGAACTGTGGGGGTTCGTGCTCACTCCTAGCTTGGAGCTTGTTGAGATCTCCAAACTTAGAGTTTGTGGAGAATTTATGATCAACCACTTACGTCATTGTTTTGATCTAATCCAATACCTCTTGGAATTAAATTTCTTGGAAGCGATTACGCTCAGAAATTCCTAATTTCTTGGAAACGACTACGCTCAGAAATTTTATATGTTTTCGTGGTAGCTTTTTCTGCTCTGAAACTAACCATTTTTCTTGTTCTCTTTCAAGATGAGTAACCTGAACAAATTGGACTTTGCTCCATTGGGAACAACTGGCCCCGAATATCACAGGTGGGTTCGTGATGTCCGCCAGCATCTCAAGGCCAATGGAATCCTAGATACGATTCTCGAGCCTAACCAGGACGTGCTAACTGTTGAGCAAGCTCAAGCTTTGGAAGCAAATAGAGCAGCCTTAGAGGCAAATAAGACGAAAGCCATCATCCTAATGACTCGTCATATGGATGATTTGCTCCAGTACGAGTGTATGAATGAAGAAGACTCCAGAAGGCTGTGGGTCTCACTCGAAGAAAGATTTGGCAACGTCCATGACTCCCTGCTTCTTGACCAAGAAGTGAGATGGCATAGCCTCCGCTTCTGTGATTTCAAGTCAGTTCTTGACTACAACTCGGAAGCACTTCGCATTAAATCCTTAATGGAATTCTGTGGTATAGAAATCACAAATGCGATGTTGATTGAGAAGACTCTCTCTACCTTCCCCGTCTCTGCATTGATGGTTGCTAAGAACTATCGAATTGATGTTACTGCAGGATGGATCACAGGTTTCATGAGCTTATTGGAGCTATGAATATCGTTGAAAAGCATGACAACATCCATGTGAAGAACTATAATTCGAGATCTGTGGAAATAAAGCATATTCCGGAATCCAATTATAGTCTCGCCCCTAAGAGAAGGTGCCAAGAGCGAAACCCTAACCTTAGGGATACTTCTGGACTTTCTGGTCCATATAATCGCTCTACTTGAGAAGGTAATCGCCAAAATAGGCGAACACGGAACCGAAAAGGTTAACATGGAAAGAGAGAGGGAAACGCCTCTAGCCATGTTGGTGGCACCACCAACACTGAGAGCCATCTAAATGACGCTTTCAAAGCGCCTCAATCAATGGAGTCTGAGCGAAGAGATGTATGTTCTCGATGTGGAGTATCCGGTCATTGGGCACACATTTGTAGAGCTGTGAAGAAATTGTCACCACCTACAAAACATATTGTGAAGCAAAAGAAGCTCACGATGTGGAACAAGAATATCAAGAACATGAGCTAGAGTGAAGGGTTAAAGACTACAAATCTGGCTGGGATCAATAGATCGTCAATTCTGTTTAAGTCTTTATTTTTCCAAGAGATGTAATAGGCAATTGCCATATATTTTTGTAGTAAATGTCGATGGTTTAGCCATTCTTCAAAGTAGGCTCATCCAAAGTAAGTGTGATGTCTAGGAACGTTCTGAGATTAGTGGTACTCAAGCGAGCCTTGCTCCACCGACATCTCTCTACTCACCTGATCACATTTATTTTGGAATTACAGAAAGAAGTTAGACGACTACCATTGTTTTGCATTAACTAGCATTTTGGATTAGATTTTCTTTGATCAAAGAGACAATGATGTAACTCCGTTGGCTTATGAATAAAATTTCGAGTTTTTTTCATTATGACTCCATTTTGATTCTGAGCATATGACTTTGTGACTACGATGGCTGGGCCATCGGTATTAATTCAAGGACATGGAATAGCACAAGTTCTCCTTGCCAAATGAAACCTTGATTACTATCACAGAAACTCTCTACGCTCCTAGGGCAAATCGCACCTATGAATAGCCAACGGATTCCATGCGAAAACGTATGTAGAGAACGGAAATGAGTTCCTTTGCAATGTCTTTAACGATTGCGAACAAAGGCGCATCTTAGAGAAGTTTATGTGTCTCTCTAGTGGACTCTATGTCACTATTCGAGCTATTAAATCCAATAATGTGTTGAGAGAAGATCTCTTGGATTTAGACACATATTGGCTTTGTCACGATAGAATAGGTCATCCTAGTCATGATATGATGATCCGTCTACTAAAGACTTCACATGGACATCATTTCTTTCTAGCGAAACGAAGCATGAATCAAAAGTTGATTCCTGGACTAAGTGTGACCGCCGTCACTGCCTTCCACCACCAGCTTAGGGCTGGTATAGTCCTTATCCATGACGCCATGGATAGCATACATCATGGTGATGACGCCCCATGTGATGTTGCAATCACCAACTTTGTTTCAAATAGCGTTTCAGACACTCAGGCCCAACCAAAATCCTCATTAATTGGTTACTTCTAAAGCCTCTCGCTCGTTTTACAAAGCCCTTTCCTAAGGGAAACTAGAACTGAGACAGTCCTATGCAAAGGATATGAAAATACTCATTTTGTTCTTACATAGAGTCCATGGGGATTGTGTGGACCGATTCAACCAACTTGCGGATATTTAAATATCTCATGATGTTGGTTGACACGCAAACACCCTAGTCACGTGTTGTGCCATTGTCCACCTGTAAATGTTGCGTATGCTACACTCCTAGCACATATCATATGACAACGGGCTCACTCCCATAATCATCCTATTCAATCAATTGTATCTTACTATGCTAGAGAGTTTACATCGAAGACTTTCGATGGTTATTACAGTGGGATGGATGTTGGATATCACATCCCCATAAACACACTCAAATGGTCTCGCGGAAACGACTACAATGGTAGTCCGGACATTGGTAATGTGCACCAATCTCCTTATATCCGCTTGGGGTGATGCAATATTGCATGCAGCTATGCTAATTCGTCTATGACCTACCGCCACTCAATGCATCTCTGCGTTACAACTAGTGACTGGGGTACAAGTATTTTGTACTTACACACATTTGAGTTAGCCATTTCTGTGCAAATTGCACCGCTACAGCGTACTATAATAGGTCCTTACCGATGAATGGGCCACTCAGTTGAATTTGAGACTCCAACAATCGTCCGCCACTTAATGCCCATGCAAAGCGATCTCCTTACCGCTAGATTTGCGGATGTCACTTTGATGAGACAGTCTTCCCGTCGTTAGGGGGAGATAAGAACACGAATGTTCAACAGGAACGACAGGAATTGTCGTGCTCTGTCCCCACTATGTCTCATTTCGATCCATGTTAAAGTAACAAGATCACACACATTTGCTGCAAATATGTCTGCAAGGAAGTACGTCCCTACGAGAGGACGTAGCGCCACCCTATACGGAGGTAGGCAGGGCGCCAAAGCCAAAAAGAGTGGCACTCTGGCGTTATAGGCCATGGCCCCAACTAGCGTGGGAGGCCCGTGAGTTCGAATGATACTTTGGCACATTCTAATTCTTTGATCATCAAGACTCAAAATCCGTCTCATGAGAATCTTCAAGATTATAGTTATCGTTGGGGGACGCCTCAACGTCAGAATCTATTCATGAGAATATAGAGCTCTATGAAAATTACACTAGTGTACATGAGATGTGGGATAGAAACTTCATCATGATTGATGATGTAGTTGCACATTTTGTTGCGCATGAGTTTGTTGAGTCTGATGACATCAAACCACACTCTGTTGATGAATGAATTGGCCTAAATGGAAAGATGTGATCCAGATTAAGATGGATTCTCTAACGAAGAGGAAGGTTTTTTGAGCTTATGATGCCAACACCTCCTAACATAAAACCTATTGACTAATGGGTCTTCGTTAGAAAGCATGATGAGCAAAAGAGATGGCAATCTCGCCTTATGGCACAAGGCTTCTCGCAAAATGTCTTGGAATCGACTACGATGAGACATATTCTCTTGTAATGGATGTCATTGTACTCCACTACCCTGTCAGTTTGATATTTTCCGAATAACTAAACATGCACCTTACAAATGTGGTCACTACTTATCTCTATGGGGATCTAGATACGGAATGTACATGAAGGTTCATGGTGAACTTCATTTACCCAGGTCAAGTGGCTCTAGACCATGGAGCACGTTTACAATAAGGTTGAAACGCTCAATAAGATAACTACTTGATTGGGAGGGGATATGCCCGCGCATTTTCATAACAAGTTCTGGATTCTATCGTTGTTTATGTTGGACATGATCTTCATTGGAAGCTCTTAAAGAGTTAAGGAAAATTGTTGAACAGTTGAAATCCGATTTTGAGATGAAGGATTATGGGAAAACACGATTATGTCTCGGTTTGGAACTTGAGCATCCTGTTGATAGATGTTTAGGCATTTTGACAAGATCAAGCCTTCAAGCACCCCCATGATCATCCGTAGTCTTGATCCTGAAAAGGATCCTCTTCGTTCAAAGGATGATGACAAAGATGCGTTAGGGGCAAAAATGTCCTAGTTAAGTACAATAGGCTCATTATTGTACTTAGATCAATGCACAAGACCGGACATCTCATTTGTAGTGAACTTGTTAGCTAGATATAGCTTCACGCCA
This sequence comes from Rosa multiflora, assembly GCA_002564525.1. Classification (NCBI taxonomy): domain Eukaryota; kingdom Viridiplantae; phylum Streptophyta; class Magnoliopsida; order Rosales; family Rosaceae; genus Rosa; species Rosa multiflora. The sequence goes on along the minus strand of BDJD01000837.1, from coordinate 70,007 downwards.
ACGCGACGCCATTGGATTAGTGTAAAAGATATCTTTCGATACTTGAGATGTACAATTGATATAGGTTTGTTCTATCCCTACAAAAAGATGATGGATTCGGACCAATCACACACCAGGAATGCCGCCAACACTGGCCAGCATCCATTATCCCCATCCCAAAACCACATGTGTTTTGGAAGGTTTTGCTGATATTGGGTATCTCTCTTACCCATACAAAGGTCATTCCCAAACTGGTTAAGTGTTCACCATGGGTAAAGACCATGATATCTTGGAGGTCTACAGAACAGACCCTAGTCGCTATATCTTTGAACAATACAGAGATCATTCCTCTTCATGAAGTGGTTCGTGAATGTATATGGATTAGATCCATAATTACGTATGTTCGAAAAATTGTGGTTTGAAGTCTACCACAGATGAGCCTACGAACATTTAGGATAATGCTGCTTGTTTTGAACAAATGAAGCAAGGCTACCGACAACACCAAGGATAATCAGCAATAACAAACTCTCCTCAAGATCAAAGTGAACTAGGTTTAATCTGAGGACAGTGTGGCAGGGTTGCTCACTAAGTCATTGCCTAAATTCCACTTTCGATGAACATGTTGGTAACATCGTTTGCGGAAGTTATCTGAACTCCCATGACCATAGTTATCAGAGGGAGATGCAGACATCAAGGGGAGATGCAGACATCAAGGGGAGATGTCTACATGTATGCTCTCGAAACATGAAGGGTGTGTTGTGCTCTTTTTCCCCTTCGACCGAGGTTATTTTTGTCCCACTGGGTTTTTGTTACTCGGCAAGGTTTTTAATGAGGCAACGAGAGGAGCACCACATTTGGGCGACACAAGTGGGAGTGTTCAAGTAAATCCAGAATATATGTCTGGCCCAAACTCGAGGTTACTTGCTCTAGTTGAAATAGGGTTTATATTAGAGATATTCTCGGAGAATCTTAGGAGATATCCAATCAATGTACGATTATGTTTCCATGTACAACTCTATCTCTATGCTTATAATCCTCTATATAAAGAGGCACCTATTATCAATGAAAGCACAACTCAATTCTCAACCAATTCAGTTTTCTTTAAACATATACTTTATTATGAATGACTTCTACAGATTTCCTAGCATGTACAAAATATATATATATATATAAGCAAAAAAAAAAAATACAGCCCAAACACAAAACAAGATAATAACTCGTTGCCTCTTCAATGCTCAAGTATATTCTAATAGAAATTGACTCAAATGAATGATTGTTAGTCTGTCTAGCGAGTTTGTTCTCATTTCTAATCTTCCAACAACATAAATATACAATATAGATCACTTGATGTTTATGGTTAATTATTCTCATCAATTTTGTTTTCGTTGATTAACATATATTATAGGAATATTGGTCAATATATGTCTTAATCTATAATCAATCAATTGAAATTCAATTATTCAACCTTTATTTGACCTATAATATAAATTCAAATTAATGAGACTAATTAATTAATAAGATAAAATTTAGTATGCCATAGCAACAATGTTCAAGGTCTTAGGGGTAGGCCACAATATTTGGGTTTTAGGGTTTCGTAAAACATTTTTATTACTATTAGGGTCCGAAGTATCACAATTGAAAAAAAAAAAAATCACATTCAACAACTATAATGAACATGTTAGGTATCAAAAAACGTTGATATCATAAAAGTTTATAGAAAAGACAAAAAATTGAGAAAGATAGATGATGAAGAACTAACTTCTTTGTGAGTAAAGAGAACAACTTTGATAGACTTTTTTTTTTTTTTTAAGATGAAACTTTAATAGACTTTTTCAAATCTTTGGTCACTTCACTTTATGAATAGGTCAGGTATGCTTTTGATTCTCTCCCTAGACCTTCCCCGGAGCTATTGATCTTAGTTCTTCTATGGGCCATTTGGAAAGAACGAAACAACATTCTTTGGAAGAATGATTTTTTTAATCCAATTAATGTACTTGCATGGGCTACTACTTGGTTGGAGGAGATAGAGAAGGTGCATCGAGATTGCTCACAAACCACAAACAGAAACAATACCGTTCGCAAACCGGCTGCACGTTGTTGGACTGCTCCTTTTGTTGGGAGAGTTAAATTAAATGTGGACGGGGCCTACAATCTAGACAACAAGCTTCGCGGTGTGGGTATAGTACTCAGATCAGATTCAAGTCAGTTTCTCGCTGCATTTGCTAAACATTTTCCTTCTGCCTCTTCAGCTTTGCACATGGAGGCGAAAGCCTTACGTGCGGGGCTATTGGTAGCTATTCATGAAGGCTGGAATGCAATTGAAGTGGAAAGTGATTGTTTATCGCTGATTAATGCTGTCAAAGAACAGGAGTGTGACTTTTCACATTGTAGAATAGCTGTAAATCTTATGTAATTATGATTCTTATTTATTTAGGTTATCATGTAATTATAGGAATGATTGTTTCCTATTAGGGTTAGACTACTCCTCTTGTCCTTGTATATATACCCTTTTATGAGATGAATAGTATTATTATTGAAAACCCTAAAATCAAAGTATTCTTTTCTACTTGGTATCAGAGCAGGTTCAATCCTTTGAACTTGCCTGCATCCTTTGAATCCTAAATCCTGAATCCTGAATCCTAAATCCTGAATCCTAAAGCACACCACAAACCGCTGCGTACCACCACCATTAAAATCAAGCAATCCCTGAATTTTTTGAAACCCTAGAAAAACCAAACCTGAAAAAAAAAAAAAAAAAAACAACCAAACCCCAAATTCCTCAATGGCCGGACCTGCAATTGAAGGCGAACAGTCAAATCCCGAGCGTTCGGTACCTACCGAATCTTCTGTTATGGCTGTTCAACGCCGACCAGGTCCTTCTCCACGCCGTCCTCATGACAAACCAAACCCATACGCAAACAAAAACAATCTCCTATCTGTTGGTCAGATTATTTTAGCACTTGCATGTATTGTGACCTTCTATCCATCTTTCTGTGTGTTTCAGGACATTCTGACTCGGCGGATTCTTGGTTATGGTGTTAGAAGGGGAAAATTATACTACCTGGATCTGACAGAGACTGGAGAAAACCAGAAGCATCTTTTGGGTCAAGCTAATCAAATTAATGGGGTAGAGAATGCAAAAGAAGCAGTATGGTTATGGCATCGCCGTTTAGGTCATCTATCTTTTAGTTATCTTAAGAAACTGCAACCTCATTTGTTTTCGGTTGTCAGTGATTTGGATTTCCATTGTGACATGTGTGAACTGGCCAAGAGCCACTGTATTTCATATTCACCAAGTCTTCATAAAAGTCCTGTTCCTTTTATGAATATTCACTCTGATGTCTGGGGTCCTGCAAAGATTCCTTCTCTTTTTGGAGCTCGGTATTTTGTAACGTTTATTGATGATTGCACTCGCATGACATGGGTGTCATTCCTGAAGAATAAGAGTGATGTATTTGGAATGTTTATCGAATTTCACAAAATGGTGGCAACTCAGTATCAACAATCCATCATAGTGTTTCAGTCTGACAATGGTGGAGGGTTTGTGAATGGCCCTATGATTGAGTTTTTCCAGTCACATGGAATTCGTCATCAAACCTCCAATTCTTATACTCCTCAACAGAATGGGTTAGCAGAACGGAAGAACAGGTAGTTGATGGAAGTTGTTCGTGCTTCCTTATTTGGCATGAATGTGCCTCGGTCCTATTGGGGAGAAGCAGTAAAATCTGCAGCATATCTTATCAACCGTACTCCTTCACGGGTGATTGAGTTTCAGAATCCTCATCAGAAGCTTCATTCTTTTTTTACCATCCCTTCTATGCCTAATTTGGAGCCCCGGGTGTTTGGGTGCACAGCCTATGTTCATATTCCCAAGCCTCAACGCAACAAGCTTAACCCCATGCCCGTAAGTGTATCTTTGTTGGTTATGCTGACTTCCAGAAGGGTTATCGATGTTATGATCCCCTTACTGGCACTTTACATGTCTCTCTTGATGTTGCTTTTCGTGAAACCGAGCCTTATTACTCAGGGGGAGCTTCTCAGTCTTCCCTTCAGGGGGAGAGAGGTTGTGAAGGGAATCCTCATTCTATTATTGATTTTGATGTCTTTGAAGACTTGGAAAATTTGGAGATACATTTGAGGGTAGAAATTTGGAAACAGAAAATGCAGTTGCCGAACAGAGCATTGTGAATTCCGAAATAGACAATGCGACTGCCGAACGAAGTGTTGCGAATTCCGAAACAGAAAATGAGACTGCCGAACAGAGTGTTGTGAATTCCGAAACAAAAAATGTAACTGCCGAACAGAGTGTTGTGAATTCCGAGACAGAAGAGACGACTTTTCTGGATAGTTTGAATCAAAATCAAGACGTATCTGAAGCTCACACACAAGATATTCCCCCTTCTACATCACCAACTGAAGATCCCGGTCAGAATGATCCACCTCAGGTACCCCTAAACTGTAATGAGTCTTCTGGGTTAGAAAGTGTCGAACCTAGGAAATCACAAAAGGTTACCAAGGGAATTCCTAAGAAACAATATGAACCAGATATCAAAGCCAAAGCAAAATACCCTATAGCTAATTTTATGTCTAACCATAGGATTTCTGGGTCACATGCACTTGTTATTGATCAATTATCTACTGTATCTATTCCTAGTAACGTGCAGGATGCATTGACGGATCCAAAATGGACAAAGGCGATGAATGAAGAATTGGAAGCTCTTCAAAAGAATGCAACATGGGAACTAGTACCTATGCCGGTTGGAAAGAAGACTGTAGGGTGTCGTTGGGTATTTACTGTAAAGCTTAATGCAGATGGAACTATTAATAGATACAAAGCGAGGTTGGTTGCCAAAGGCTATACACAACGCTATGGGATTGATTATGAGGAGACTTTTGCACCTGTGGCAAAGATCAATACTGTTCGAATTCTAATACACCCATTGAGATGAATCACATACTTGCCATTTATCCTGATCAAATTCCAACTGATAAAGGAAGGTATCAACGTCTTGTAGGAAGGTTGATTTATCTTTCACATACTAGACCTGATATTGCTTATGCTGTGAGTGTTGTCAGTCAGTTTATGCATTGTCCTAGTGAAGAACATATGGATGCAGTTTTTCGGATTTTGAGGTATTTGAAGATGGCGCCAGGTAAAGGATTACTGTTGAGAAAAAGGATGAATTGGAAGTTGGGGGATACACAGATGCAGATTGGGCTGGTGATAAAACTGACAGGCGTTCTACATCTGGGTACTTCACTTTTGTATGAGGGAAGTATTTGAAGATGGCGCCAGGTAAAGGATTACTGTTTGAGAAAAATGATGAATTGGAAGTTGGGGGATACACAGATGCAGATTGGGCTGGTGATAAAACTGGCAGGCTTTCTACATCTGGGTACTTCACTTTTGTAGGAGGGAACCTTGTCACTTGGCGTAGCAAGAGACAGAAAGTTGTGGCCAGATCAAGTGCAGAAGCTGAATTTCGAGGTATGGCACATGAAGTTTGTGAAATGTTATGGATTCGTAATGTCCTGAAAGATGTAGGTTACAAGCTTAAACAACCTATGGATTTGCATTGTGATAATAAAGCTGCAATTGAGATTGCACATAATCCAGTTCAGCATGATATGACAAAACATGTGGAGGTTGACCGTCATTTTATTAAAGAAAATCTTGACAGAAAGGTTATTCATTTTCCATTTGTAAACTCAGAAGAGCAGTTAGCTGATGTTCTTACTAAAGGAGTGTCCAGGAAGATATTCGACAGTTCAGTTGACAAGTTGGGCATGATAGATATCTATGCACCAACTTGAGGGGGAGTGTAGAATAGCTGTAAATCTTATGTAATTATGATTCTTATTTATTTAGGTTATCATGTAATTATAGGAATGATTGTTTCCTATTAGGGTTAGACTACTCCTCTTGTCCTTGTATATATACCCTTTTGTGGGATGAATAGTATTATTATTGAAAACCCTAAAATCAAAGTATTCTTTTCTACTCACATATAGGTCGGATAGTTGACGATTGTAAAAGATATGTTAACAGCTTAGGTCCGACATGTTTACCGTGAAGCAAACGGTGTTGCCCATCGTTTGGCACACCTTGCTATTTGTAATAGTATAGATGCATTTTGGGTTAGGCCGCTATTTTTGGGATGTACTCTACGAAGATCTATGTAGTTTCTCACGGGGTTTAGGTATTATGTTTTCCTCGTTGTACTTTGTTCCTACTTTTAATAATATGTCCGGACATAGAGCTAAGCCTCCCAATTAGGCTGGGTTCCAAACTCCATTTCAAAAAAATAATAATAATAATAAAGTTCAATTTCAATCATCAAAAAAAAAAATTTCAGGGTTTCACAAGTCACAACCTTTGGCGCTAACACGGAGTTCTAATCCCTCCCTTTCTCTCTCATTCATACCCAGTTTTATTTGACAGTCTCATCCAGTCATCTCACATGCCCGTCCACCTGAAACTGTCATTCCTACTCAAGAATCAACTCCTTCCTCATTGCAACCACCACCCTCTCTCCTCATGATCAAGATTTTTGCTTCTCTGAGTCTCCGGAATCGATCCCGTTCCACGCTTTTCTTTGCGTCCGTTCTCTTCTCCGTCGTTAGCCAGTGTTCATGGATAGTGGAAGCTATGGTTTTGAAATGGTGAGACTTTGGATAGTCTTGCTATTTTCTTCGTACTGATCATATTGTCTGCATTATGAAATGAAGGCCTTGGGATTTTGATGTTGTAATATTGTCGGTTTTGTCTGCTTTGCAGGAAACGTTTGAATTCCTTAATATATTGCAAGTTCATGGCTTCCCAAAGGTTATGGGAGTTCTTACTCACCTTGATCAAGTTCAAAGAAGCAAATAAATTAAAGAAAGGATTTGGTAGGTAGTTACAGATTGTGGAGTGCCCGAATGACATCAATGGTATGATTATGCAGCAAAGTTTGCTGATTTTAGATAGATGGAAGCTATGGTTTTGAAATGGTGAGACTTTAGATAGTCTTGCTATTTTCTTCGTACTGATCATATTGTCTGCATTATGAAATGAAGGCCTTGGGATTTTGATGTTGTAATATTGTCAGTTTTGTCTGCTTTGCAGGAAACATTTGAATTCCTTAATATATTGAAAGTTCATGGCTTCCCAAAGGTTATGGGAGTTCTTACTCACCTTGATAAATTTCAAAGAAGCAAATAAATTAAAGAAAACAAAGCAGCATCTGAAGCACCGTTTCTGGACTGAAATATATGATGGTGCTAAACTGTTTTATTTATCTGGCCTGGTTCATGGGAAGTAAGTAGTGAAACTCTCCACATTGGATGTCATCGATTTAGTCACTAGCGAAGGTTAACTGTTATATATTACATTGGATAATGTTGTTGATTTTCTTCTTCCTCTTTCTCTCTTTTAGGTTTGTCAAAAGAGAAATTCACAATCTGGCACATTTCATATCTGTTATGAAGTTTCATCCTTTATCTTGGCAAACTGCTCATCCTTATGTTTGGTAGATCCTTTTGTTCTTGTGTAGCAGGAAAGTGCGAAGATTTGGGTGTGAATTTGGTAAAATCCCTTCAGAGCAAAAAATATTTGGTTGTTGAAAAGCTAGAGCAGGGTTCCATTAATCTTTTTAACCGGAAGCCTAACTTATCGTTGGAAACTCAACGTGGTGGGAAGGATACTAGTGAATCTAGAGAACAGATTTGCATGATAGAGAACTCAGAGGATTATCAGTCTGGAAAGCTGATGCTGCTGACATATATGTGTTGACCGATAGTGAATATAGTGGATCTGATAGAGAAAATTGTGATGCATCATATCATGATGCTACTCATAAAGATCAGTTGAAGAAATATGTTGACTTTCATAATGGAAGATCAAGGAGAAAAGTCATCTTTGGAAATGGCTTTGATGATAATGATATGAAGGTGCAAAAACTAGACCTTAGTATATCTGATGAGGAATATAAGTAGTTACAATTGTAAATATCCTTTGCGCTTTAACAGGTCTTATAATACTCATGGCTCTATACATTTTCAACATTATAGGACTCAAATGATGAGGCTGAAGTTGAGGATGGGGATGAAGACGACGACAACGAAAACGATGTTGTAGATAATTATGCATATAGTGGTTCAGAGTCTTCAGGTGAAGATGAGCAGGTTCATGGAACAGATGGTACAGTTATTCACGAATTTACAAGTTTGTTGTATGTAGTAATTATATTCTTATTTGAGAAAAATGTTTAATAATAAAAAGTTTGTGATATCAAAAGCCTAATGAACAGAGACAAAAATACAGAAAATCTAAGAAACTTTGTGTATATTGAAATTGTTAATCATCAGTTGTTTATGTAATCGAATGTGGCAATTGTTAAAACAGACTGCTTTTCTGTTAAGTGTCCATTCTGTCTCTGATTTTGTCTACTCATGCTAGATGACATGGGAAACATTGCAAAGTGGAAAGAGTCTTTGGCAGAAAGGACTTTCTTGAAACAAACCACTAACCTTATCCAACTTGTATATGGGAAATCTACATCAATGTCAACTTCTGTCAATGAAGAAAATGATAGTAGCGCCGATGAGGAAAGTGATGGAGAAGACTTTCTAAAGCCAAAAGGAGAAGGAAACAAGGTTTGTTCTAGAGATTACATGCATATATGCTTCAAAATCTAAGAGCATTATTATATATTGGGTTTGCAATTTTTTTTTTTTGTTTATTTCAGAAACAGAGGAAGGTGGAAATTGGAATGTCGACGACTGTTCCAAGTATTATTCAAATTTCAATTACTGGAAAAGGAAAGAATGTGAAGAGAGTATTCGCAATCGTTTTGTCACTGGTGATTGGTTGAAAGCTGCTCAAAGAAATGAAACCACTGAGGATAATGAAGATGAAGATGTTGTCTATGGTGACTTTGAAGATTTAGAAACTGGTGAGAAGCATACTAGGAATACAAGCAAGGAAAATGACTTGGCCAAAGAGGAGCGGAGGCTAAAAAAGCTTGTTCTTCGTGTAAAGTTTAATGGTCAGTATCCTGCACCTGAAAGATCTATTTCTGGTATACTTTTGAAAATCAAAGAATGTCATTTATGGATTGTTTCATCTTGCCTTTGTTACCTAATTTGATCTATCCATGATGAAACAGAGTCATATGCGAAGGAATTTGTTAATAAATATGGAGGCAATTGTGGCCGGGTTCAATCCAAAGAAAGTGATTATTTTGATGAGGTAAAGTTTCTTTTCATGTTATTAAGATAGCTATGTACACCACAATGTAGTGGGAGCTAATGCCTGGTTCTTCCAGCTGAAGGAGGAGATTGAACTGCAGAAAGAGATGAACAAAGCTGAACTCAATGACATTGACGAGGATACCCGAATAGAGATAGATAGTTTTCGAACAGCGACTTACCTACAGTTGGAGGTTCATGATGTTCCTATGAGATGGTTAGATACTTTGATCCCTGCCATCCTATTCTAGTCGGAGGAATTGGTCTTAGGGAACAAAATGTTGGATACATGCAGGTTTGTATGCTCGAAAAATACTTGATCTTTGTTGTTTCATCTCTAGACTAGCCCTTCACACATGCTCTGCTTCATTTTTGAATCAATTTAGCTTGTACAAGAAGTTCAATTCTCTCTCTCATATACTTGAAAACTTTTGACCCTTAAGATGCCTAGTTCGATTTCTTTCAGACTAGGTTAAAACGGCATAGATGGCACAAGAAAGTTCTGAAGACTAGTGATCCAATCGTTGTTTCTATTGGGTGGAGACGATACCAAACAATACCAGTTTATGCCATTGAAGATCGCAATGGAAGGCATCGCAGGCTTAAGTACACTCCAGGACATATGCACTGTCTTGCCATGTTTTTGGGCCCTCTTGCCCCTCCCAATACTGGTGTGGTTGCTTTCCAGAATTTATCAAACAATCAGGTTTGACAATTTTGCTTTCCAGAATTTAGTTGTTTCCCTTCAATTCCATAACAGCTAGTAACGAACCTTAGGATTCATAGAGGGAAAGCTTCGAGTATGTTTCATTTAAGATACTTTGGTTTGTCAAACATGGCATTTAAGGCTCTCTTTGTTTTTGAAAAACCCCTTCTGTAATATTCAGGGTTTTAACATATGTCAGTTGTGTTAGATCTGAATAATAATTGGGAACAGAATGCAGAACATATGATGTCTAGGATTTAAACTTATCGAGAATATGCTTACAGCATTTGGTAGATTCACAAATAAGGAAAATTTGATATTTCAACAGATCAGTGTTCTGCAATGAGGGTAGTTGGATGGTTTCAGTGAGCTAGATTGTCCATATTCATGATGATGAATAAACATCAGTCAAAAAACAAAATCCCTGGAGGGAATCTAATGTCACACTATCAACCAATAAAATATCTACTCATAATCTAATGCATACATTTTGACATCAATTGTACTTTGTTGCTAAGCTCCTTTCTTTGGTTTTCCAGGCAGCATTTAGGATCGCAGCAACTGCTGTTGTGCTTGAGTTCAACCACGCATCAAAGATAGAGAAGAAAGTCAAAATGGTTGGCTATCCCCACCAGATATTCAAGAAGACAGCACTAATAGGAGACATGTTCATGTCCAATCTTGAAATAGCTCGCTTTGAAGGTGGTGCTATACAAACTGTCAGTGGTATCCGGGGGCAGGTGAAGAAGGTATGTGTTGAGAATATAGAAAAATCCTATATCTGGTTGTCCAAATCTTGCATCTGAATATATATGACTTCACCCATTTCCACTTTATTTTGAGTTGGATGCTTCAACTTCAATATGAGCTCCTGCATCTGCTCCACTTGATGAGGATGTAATTGGATGCTTCAACTTCAATATGAGCTCCCGCATCTGCTCCACTTGATGAGGATGTAAAATCTTACGTTGGATATTTAAAGTAGCCTTGCATCTCATATATAATATTCTTAACTTCTCCATTCATGGTCAAATTGGACAAGCATGTTTTCTCATATGACTTATGATTCCAATGTAATTTTTTTTATTTATTGATGTGTATTGGCTGCAAAAGTAGAAATTGGTATCCAACAGAAAAAGATGGGAGGAAAACCAGAAGAAGTGCTTTCTAGGTGCACCTTTGAGGACAAAATTACGGGGAATGACATTGTTTTCCTTACTGGTTGGACACCAGTAGAAGTTCCTCAGTTTTATAATCCCTTGACAACAGCCCTACAACCTCGCGATCAGGTCTGGCAAGGGATGAAAACCACAGCTGAGCTGAGGAGAGAACACAATCTTCCTATTCCTGTTAATAAAGATTCACTTTACAAGGTAATTAGTGATGCATATAAGGCTTATTATTGCACTGGCACATGGTTTCTCACTTCCCTTTTTTTGGGTTGCTTGTTTCTTCAGCCAATTGAAAGGAAGCGGAGGAAGTTCAACCCATTGGTGATCTCTAAGTCATTGCAAACAGCTCTCCCATTTGTTTCAAAGTTTAAGAACACACCCGGGAGAAGAAGGCCACCTATTGAAAATAGAAGAGCTGTTGTCATGGAGCCTCGTGAACGAAGAGTTCATACTAGTGTTCAACAGCTTGGTTTGATTAGTAGTGACAAGGTATGCGCCTTTGGACAATAGTGTTCGAACCCTTTGTCTCAACTATCACAGCTTAACTTGTAGGTCAAGTTGAGATCGGAATTCAGGCTATCAGAACCCTTTTCATTTATGGTTAATTATTTTTGCTTAGTATGTGTTGGTACTTGGTTTCAAAGACTCGATGAAAACCTTTTTCCCATTACTTTGTATTTGAAGTTTACTAATGCAGTCTGTTCTTTTACAGAGAAAGAAGCGCAGGGCTAAGGATGACAAGAAAAGAAGAGAGATTGAACCACGCAAAGCTAAAACCGAGCAGTTGTTGAGAAAGCGCCAGAGAGAAGAACGCCGAGAGAGATTCCAAGTGCATGACAGACTGAGGAAGAAAATTAGGAGAAATGCAGAGGACTGAATTGCACTCATTGATATGATACTATAACCATGCTGATGGCTTTAAACAAAACTGCATTTTCTATACGATGCTATTACGTATGAAATAACACTTGCTGAGACAATATTAATTCCTTAATTAGACCATATGGGTTGGAATTGGAATTTGGCCAAAATGACAATTCCAACTCAGATTTCAATCATTTCATATTACCATCGAAAAAAACTCAGCATTCATATTCAAATTTGACCAAAAAAAAAAATTTTGACATCTCTGTTAGAGATGCTCTAAGCAATCAAGCGAGATTTAGAGTTGAGTGTAAGGCGTAACCAACCAACCACTAAGCTGTATCACTAGCCAATCTATGGACGTGAATAACAAGATACTAAGAATATAAAAGTGTACAAATAAATGAAATAATAAGCCTCAGCAATTCAAATGTGCTTTACTTCTATTTAATACTATTATAGGATAGAAATATTATATTGTAGACGGTTTAACATCAACGGGGTGGTGGCGCAGTTGGCTAGCGCGTAGGTCTCATAGCTTAAAACAGTGAGTTATCCTGAGGTCGAGAGTTCGAGCCTCTCTCACCCCATGTATCTTTTTCCAATCTGCTTCCTGTTTTTTCTGTTTTGAAATTTTTTTTTTCCTAATTTTTGGACAAAAAAAGGATTTATTCGATCATCTAAGAGAAATAGATATTCATTGAGTAGATTTCAAGTTTTGGTTTCTCTTTGATGATTTAGATTAATATGGATTTCTTTTTTTTATTCACCTGATATTATGAACTGATGAACAACACCAAAGTTTTACTCTGCGTGGTGTTATAACGCAACACATATCTGGAGTTTCATTCGAATGACATGCTAGTTATTTTTTGGGAATAGATTGTTTTATATATCACAAATTGATTATTTCTTAGAAGATGAAGGTCTTTATCATTTTGTTGAATTCTCTACCTTTAGCCAAATTTCAATTTTGATTTCACTACAATATATTTTTTTCGGTTGATATACTAACTGACACTTATTATAGAGTATGATTATGGGGGTAGAAGAGAAAAGAAATAAAAAATGAGATCACAACCTGACGAGCCCTATTTTATTCGCCTAGAGCCCCAGAAATCTCATGGTCGACCCAGTCTAAATCAAATTAATTTACTAAATGTATTACCATATTAATATAACGCTATATATATGACTCTTTTAGAAAATGAAAAGACGGGTATATGACTTTTACAAAAAGATGAAAAAGTAATGGTGCCGTGGTGGCCTTCATTCTTTTTTCTTTGTTTCTTTTAATTGGTTGCATGGCCCTTTTGAAGCCCTTTCGCATGTGAACCCAGGAAATGCATGTTCCCTCTAAAGCTTCAATTACAGAGTTCTGTAGCTGTCATGGGCTTGAATGCAAGAACAAAGAGCCATGGAAGCTTAATCAGAAAAGTTTGACTTTTGACTCTGATCTTCATCTTTCTATAAAATCTTGACTCTAGAGTATAAGAACACATGATCTTGTTGAAGGTAGGTTGATTTATTGTGAGTGCAAGTGTGGGCTGTTACTGAAGAAAATCAAAATTAATAAATCGTCAAAACAATCCCATTGACAAAGACTTGTGAATATATTACGTTCTAGGTGGGTGGCCAAAGGAATTGGTCCAAATAAATTGGTTGAAAACTTGAACCTAGTTCTACATCGATAAGATTCGTAATATCTAAGAGGAATGAAGAGCAATAAAAGATAAATCAAGGTTTATGAAAGTTTTTTTTTTTTTTAACCGATATGTTCTTAAATCACATAATGAACTATTCTTCAGGGGTCTCAATAAAAAAATTAAATAATTTCACATATTTTCCGACACAATATAAGTTGACAAAAAATTAAATTATAGAATAGCCAAACAGGACAAAATTAGAAATTGCCAACACACCATTTAAATGATGTTTGAGTTATGGATTAAGGCCGAAATTATATGTATATACTTGTATTGGGTGGTGGATTTTAGAGTAGGGACAAAATACTAAAATAACACATATTACTATTCATTATTAAGATTAAATGGCATCGTAATAAAACAACAAAGAGGGGTAAAATAGTAAACCAATATGGACATTACTATTCATAAGGAGTTAGAGCTTTAGTATAGGTAGTAAAAAATTAGGGTTAACTACAAAGCACTCCTAGACAACAAGATTTTGGTATGATTATGGGGGTAGAAGAGAAAAGAAATAAAAAATGAGATCACAACCTGACGAGCCCTATTTTATTCGCCTAGAGCCCCAGAAATCTCATGGTCGGCCCAGTCTAAATCAAATTAATTTACTAAATGTATTACCATATTAATATAACGCTATATATATGACTCTTTTAGAAAATGAAAAGACGGGTATATGACTTTTACAAAAAGATGAAAAAGTAATGGTGCCGTGGTGGCCTTCATTCTTTTTTCTTTGTTTCTTTTAATTGGTTGCATGGCCCTTTTGAAGCCCTTTCGCATGTGAACCCAGGAAATGCATGTTCCCTCTAAAGCTTCAATTACAGAGTTCTGTAGCTGTCATGGGCTTGAATGCAAGAACAAAGAGCCATGGAAGCTTAATCAGAAAAGTTTGACTTTTGACTCTGATCTTCATCTTTCTATAAAATCTTGACTCTAGAGTATAAGAACACATGATCTTGTTGAAGGTAGGTTGATTTATTGTGAGTGCAAGTGTGGGCTGTTACTGAAGAAAATCAAAATTAATAAATCGTCAAAACAATCCCATTGACAAAGACTTGTGAATATATTACGTTCTAGGTGGGTGGCCAAAGGAATTGGTCCAAATAAATTGGTTGAAAACTTGAACCTAGTTCTACATCGATAAGATTCGTAATATCTAAGAGGAATGAAGAGCAATAAAAGATAAATCAAGGTTTATGAAAGTTTCTTCTTTTTTTTTAAACCGATATGTTCTTAAATCACATAATGAACTATTCTTCAGGGGTCTCAATAAAAAAATTAAATAATTTCACATATTTTCCGACACAATATAAGTTGACAAAAAATTAAATTATAGAATAGCCAAACAGGTCAAATTAGAAATTGCCAACACACCATTTGAATGATGTGTGAGTTCATGTGTTCTTAAATCACATAATGAACTATTCTTCAGGGGTCTCAATAAAAAAATTAAATAATTTCACATATTCTCCGACACAATATAAGTTGACAAAAAATTAAATTATAGAATAGCCAAACAGGACAAAATTAGAAATTGCCAACACACCATTTAAATGATGTTTGAGTTATGGATTAAGGCCGAAATTATATGTATATACTTGTATTGGGTGGTGGATTTTAGAGTAGGGACAAAATACTAAAATAACACATATTACTATTCATTATTAAGATTAAATGGCATCGTAATAAAACAACAAAGAGGGGTAAAATAGTAAACCAATATGGACATTACTATTCATAAGGAGTTAGAGCTTTAGTATAGGTAGTAAAAAATTAGGGTTAACTACAAAGCACTCCTAGACAACAAGATTTTGGACAACAAAGTCCACAACCTTTTCCCTTATACAATTAAGGACACTCACTATTCTCTTTTTATCCTTTTACTTTCTACACAGTATCAGCTCCTACACAGTATCAACTTCTATTATACTGTTCTAGATTAAACACAGTATCAGCCTAAGGACTAGCCTTCAACATGCCACAACTTCGCCGAACGACTTCCTGTCTAAATGGCTACTAACAGGGCGGAATCACTGCTGCCTTAGTATGGTAAAGGGTTTAGTCTATAGAGCAAAACAGAAAGACTGCTACTGCTTACTAACTGCTACTGTTGTTAAAAACATAAGCGCAGAAACAAAAATATTTTTGGTGACAGGGTACTGGGCACAAACTGAATTTATTTATTCAAAGATAAACTACAGATACATAATCCAGAGCCTCTTCCTCAGGTAAACAGCTAAGAAGCTGTTTAGCTATCTATAAGGATGATTACAGATACTTACTTGTAATGAAAGCTATTTCCACCTAAAGAAAAGAGCACACTGCTACTATGGCTTTCTTATTTTGAGAGAATATATCTGATTCTGCTCTCCGTTTTTCGAATGCCTCCTAAGAGAAACTAAAGCTCCTTATATAGGGAGCGGACCTCAAAATACAATTCAAAACAACAAAATGTACAGAACGACTCCGTGATTTCCTGCTTTCCTTAGTGCTCCTGCTAGTGGAGGTCGGTCGAGGAAAAAGCAGATTCCTTTAGGTGAAATGTTTTTCACCTGCTTTTTGAAAAGCAAAAGTCGCTTTTGGGAAAAGTCCAAAAGAACTTTCGGTGCTTTCCACACCTGCTGCTTCACATGTTCTCGTCTGTTTCTGAATTGTGACCAAGGACAAACGAGTCGTTATCTGCCTAGGCCATTCGAGCAGTTGTTGTATTGTCTTCGACATCTGTATCAACATACATCTTGTAGTGGTTGTCTGTTTCAAGCTTTTCCACCCATCGTAAGCATGTCAGTGTCGAGTCTATCTCTTTTCTGGTGAGAGATAAGAATAAGTCACTGCTGACTACGTCAGGGTGATCGTAAGCAGTGATGATGATTTTCTCTCCAGCTGCCAGGAAGGTATTATGGATATCTTCAAAGATGATCTTCTTGATATATTCTACAGTCATGGCCTTCATCCACGGGATGCTTGAGTTTGGCTGGCCATTGTACCCTACACAGGCTGGTTGAAGATATTTCCTTTGAATGATTCTTACATAATGGTATGGGGGAATATATTCAACTTCACCGTTTGCCTTCTGGATCCATTCTGGAGGAGTGGATCTGAACTTCAAACGAAGCATACAGTCATTTTTTCTAATGTTTTTGACTGTGTTGACAATAATAGGCGGT
>BDJD01000837.1:34468-47459 GCA_002564525.1 Rosa multiflora | reverse complement strand
TTCATGGATATGCCATCTGTCTTGACTCTCAGTCTGAGACAGTGGGCTGCATCTTTCAAGCTGGTGGTGAAGTTGGGGAAGCAGTTGAAATATGCTACTTGGTCGCATAAGGATGCTTCGAGTGTTCCCAATAGACTAGCTTGGAAGTCTGTTAACCTGTTGTCATGTAGCACACATAGGACTGAACAGTTTATTCCTTCTCGAGCAAGCAGATTTATGCCTACTTGGACTGCTCCAATGTGCATAAATTGATATTTTTTTGCTTGTGCTCTGGCTACTTCTGCTGGAGTGATCAGTAGAAGATCAGTCTCTCCACCTGCTGTTGCTGGAGTTGTAATCTCCAGTAGTTTGAAATAATGGCTATCCATTAAATCAAATTTCCCTCTTTTGTAGATCTGTTTAAAATCTAACTTTGGGATTGAAGAATTTTTTACTTCTTGTTCAATCTCATTGAACTCAAATTCTTTAGCATTTAGGAGCTGTACTCCTTTCTTTTTTCCAAAGATGCTTAACATCTTCATTTCTCTTTTTTCCGGGTTTTCATACCGGATACTAGTCTGACTAGTAGATGGTTCCAGAAAAATCATGTTTGGAACATGAATTGTGTCTGGTTTTTCTAATGGTTTGAATCCATTAGTTTTCTTTTTTACTGTAGGCACTTTCTTGTCCTTTAATATATTTTTCATGGAATTCAGCGTTTTTTGCTGTTCATTGATTTTTCTACTGACAACTGTCAGCTTTTCTTCTTCCGTTTTTGGAAGTTCCTTGATATAATCCAGTTTGTTTTCCAATCTTTCTAATTGGTGGATTATAGTAGGTAATTTTTCTAGATGAGATTGGCATCTAGATAATTCTAGTAACAGCTTCTGATATTTCTCATCAGAAGTTTTCAGTAGAGAATTTATTTTCTCTAATAATAATTCTGACATTGTCCCCATTAAGGAGGGGTTGTCCTTTGAGCTATTTTACAAGCTCTGATACCAGTGATGTGCGGATCTAACCAATGCTCAAATAATCCAGAGGTTTTTGTTCTATTTCTAGAACATATAAGAGATTATCAATATCTTCCTCTAGTTTATAGATTCTGGTTTGGAGTCTATAAATAATATCCCAGTAGTTGGGAGTATTTCTGTTGAGATTATCTCTAAAGAGTTTCAATTTTCTCAACTTTTCTCTTTCTGTTTTTAATTCTTTGCTAGTATTTTTACAAATAGTAAGTAATTCTAGTCTGTCAACAATCGAAATTATGAATAGTAAAAATAACTGTTTACCTTTGAGTGTAGAGGATGGATTTATTCCTGCAGTATAGATTAAACAAACAAATTCAAGAGTATGGGCCCACTACGCTCCGTCAATTTTATTTTTACTGAAGGAAAAGATAAATACTCAAGAGAAAGAAAAGACAAAATATCCTTAAGTGTCTAAAAACAAATGTAGTGGAGTTTTTTGTGTTTTAGAGTTTGGTCAAGGAGGTGGGTGTAGTTTCCTCAAAAAATTAGAGCCCAGAGTTTTGTGCTTCAGAAAAAGAAGTCTTAGAGAGGATACAACGACATCTTCTTCTCTGGTATAAAAGAAGAGTACAAATAACCCAAAGCCTAATGAGCAAAAAAAACATGAACTGGCACTACTCGGGGAAGGAACCGTCACTATCATTTTAATGAAAAATTCTTCTATACACTGATTGTGCAAGTGAACCAACAAATCTAGCATATATTAACTATATATATTTACAAGCAATCTTTTTTCTTATAACCAAAAAATGTATTTGATGTTATCCAACCGTTCATTTTTATTGGTGTAAGTACACGTCGGTACATTAAATATTTTGCGAAGAATCCCACGTACGTGGAGAGTTTATCTCCACCCTTCTCTTTTCCTCGGTCTCCTAGTGGTATTTGTTTTCAACGGATGGTAAAATAGCACTTTTGGGTGTGGTTTGGGGGGAATTTTTCTGTTGCGATTCAACTAAGACTAAAATTTGTTAGGTGCATTGGAACCTTAAAATCACTTTAGATCAGCAAGTTGACACTATATTTCACTTTACCTCATCTTCAAACACTTATAATATTATACTTTTATTTACTTGCATTTGCAGTGTTAGATCTTCGTTGTGAACGTTCGTCATATATGTCAATATTTTTGCTAATTATGAGGAAAAGTCTTCATTATATTAACGTATAAATACACTGATGATAACTTAGACCATTATAGTAGTAACCCAGTATGTTGTAGACTTGTAGTCATATACACCCTCCCTAATTTACCACTATAAAGAGTTGATCTACAATTACCATACATCGAGCTACATCAATAAGCAAACTTGAGGCCTTGAGCTATTTGATGGGAAAACAAAATGGTGGAGATACTCAATAGCTTCTTAAATCAAGTAACTAGTGTGTAAACTCAGATTGTGAATAATTTCCAAAATTACATACACAATTAATATCAAGTACTATACAACTCTATCACACATTGACATTCTCATTACTAGTCAGAGGATGCTATAGTAAGTTGTGATATATTTGTTACTTAAACTGAAAGACATGTCAAAACATTAAAGATATGATATTGAGTGAGAAACTGGTATAATGACCTTAAAATTGAATGCCTTAAATAAATGAGCTGATAAAGAAGTCATCTCCCTCTCCATCATACCCTCCCCTAAATTTAGAAAGCTATAAATAGCTGCAACAACTACCCTTTTAAAGCCGAGAGATTATTCAGAGCACCGCCGTGCACTTGCACCAACATAAATGAATGGTTAGATTGCATTAAATATACTTTTTGTTTATTAAAAATAAAGTTGATAATAAATATCAAGGGTTGAGATTATTTTATAAGGGTTGGGTCACTTACACCGTCGGTGCATAGAATAATTTCCGTGATGACCTGAAACTTTCATGAAAATTAAAATGCAGTCAAGTGAGTATATTCACCTCCAGGGGACAACCCAAACATTAACAAAAAGACTGAAAAAAAAAAAATCCCTGAATTTAAGGTTCATGACAAACTTTGCACAGTTCCCAGTTGCAATGATTGATGAGCTCTGAATCACAAGATTATTCACCACCAACAATATTGGAAAAATCTTGAAATTGAAGGACAGTAGCCCTTCTTTTCTGGGGTCCTCTTCACTCTCACTGTCTCACAAATAAGGGTAAGTAGGGTTAGGGTAATTAAGCCAGTCTCTGAACTGGGATTTTATTTTCACCATTGAAGGGAAGGAAGGAGCTTAGGATCCTCGCATCGGGGACCCATGGCTCCCAATGATCACAACGTGGCCACCAGCAAGGACACTGTGTCAGGGGCCCTACAAGACAGAGATCAATTAGTTTTCTCATGGAAACCCAGATGGGAGAGCATTAAGGCAAAGGCTAATAAACTAGTAGAATGGAATCAGAGAATCAAAGCTCCTTGAATCTAGAGAAGGAGGAGAGCAAAATAAGTCAACAATTTCAACTAGTGGTCTTACCCCAGATCTTGGTGTTGGAGACACATAGGGTGGAACCACAGAGAGTCAAATGGCCCATGTCGATGATGAACTTAATTGGTACATTTTGTTGTGGGTTTTTTAGGGTATTGCTAGTAGGGAAATCAAAAGCTGTCACAATGTCATAATGGGGATTTTTTTTTGTCTGGTGTAATATCACTACACAAAAATAATTGCATTAGTGCTATAACGATTGATTGTTGTTGTAAGAGGATGACTTTTTACTGATTAGCATACAATTTGAATAAGTTCTCTTGATGTTACGCTTTTTGGAAAAAATTAAAATAAAAAACTTGATGTTTAGTGGATTGTCATTCATATGATATTTGGTACACACTAGATAAACTAGTGGAATGAATGGACATTCATATTATCCTTTCGAAAGTTGGACATTCATATTCTCCTAATCCGAAACTAAGATAATATATATTGTCGAATTAGAGATGAGAATTCCCATTTCAAAAAACATGATCATTTTTATTACTTGTTTAAATATATCTTATTTAAAATTCAGACATCTTAAATTCTCAATTTCAAACCGAAACTTATAAGGATCACAAACACTAAAATTCAATCTACGATATTTAGTATCAATCAGTATTATATAGTTTCAGCTAAAATGCTGCCTCTGACATTTAGACACTAGACCTTAAGACCTAGTGCCCCGACCCCTAAACCCCAAATCTCAAAGACTCAAACACTAGACCTTGCTCTTTGAACTTGAGCCCACTGAATTCCAAGGCTCGAAACCCTGAGCCTTGAATCCCTAACTCCACATTTTTATCCGGATAACCCAAATTTTGGAACTTGAATCCAAGCCTTGAACTAGAGATCATAGACCTCACGTTCCAAACTCCATAAATGACATTGATCCAGAAATGAGATAAAATGATTTGTTATTTTAATCTTCAACAATTTTAATTCTTGATTAACATTACAAAACCTATAAGTCAATTTCAACATTCTTGCCAAGAAAAAAAAAACACTAGGGCAATGTTATTCTCACTATTAGGTCTTGATTGTGTAACCTTTGTATGAGGGACCAAAACAATGTACTCAAAGAGTCAAAGCGGATTCAAATTTGCTCACCACTAATACTTTGGTGGTGATACCATCACTCAAACACTAGGGCAATGTTATTCTCACTATTAGGTCTTGATTGTGTAACCTTTGTATGAGGGACCAAAACAATGTACTCAAAGCTGATTCAAATTTGCTCACCACTAATACTTTGGTGGTGATACCATCACTCAATAAAAAATCACCATGTGTTATAAAACATAATTATAGTGAATCATGATGATTTATTAAAAAAATATATTTTAAGTATAAAATCAATTATATATGACGTGACAAGTTTTAATAGGGTGGTGATATCACTAAAAAATAAAAGTGGTGAGCAAATTTGAATCTACTCAAAGCTAGCATATCTTACATCTTTACCATTAACAAAAAAAAAGAAAAAAGATTAGGATCATATGATTTCTGATAACCTTCATCACCTTTCAAAGGACAAACTTGTATTATCATAAAAATAGACCAATTTGATTGTACATTTGTACTTATTGACCCTCTGAAGTCTGAAGTCGGATGATTTATTAAAAAAATATATTTTAAGTATAAAATCAATTATATATGACGTGACAAGTTTTAATAGGGTGGTGATATCACTAAAAAATAAAAGTGGTGAGCAAATTTGAATCTACTCAAAGCTAGCATATCTTACATCTTTACCATTAACAAAAAAAAAGAAAAAAGATTAGGATCATATGATTTCTGATAACCTTCATCACCTTTCAAAGGACAAACTTGTATTATCATAAAAATAAGACCAATTTGATTGTACATTTGTACTTATTGACCCTCTGAAGTCTGAAGTCGTCGTCTGAACACAATTTAATGAAAAGTCATAATTTCAGGAATCAAATTAGACTAACAAACAATGCTGCCTAATTATATAACTAATCACTCAACAGATTTAGACTAACAAACAATGCTGCCTAATTATATAACTAATCACTCAACAGATTAAGACAGACAGTGAAGCACAAAGGGGCCTGTTAAACCGCGTAATTAGAGACAGAACTGAAAGCTCTTCCCTCCCTCTCTCCCTCCTTCTCTACTTCTTGGACAGGACTTTCACCATGTGACCGACCTCATCTCATCTCCTTGCCATTAAAGTCTTCCTTACTTCACTCTCTCTTCTCACTTAGCCATGCCCTATATATAATTCCCATACTTGCTTTCACTTCTGCTCTCTCTCTCTCTCTCTCTGTAAGTCTGTATATATAATCCTGGATCCAAATCCAACCCACGATCTCTGAATCCCCCAGAGACCTTGATTTCAGCAAAGAAATGGCTCCACTCATATACTTCAAGTTCAGAAAGGTACTTTTGCTAGTTTCTCTTGTTGTGTTCCTCTTTTCTTCTACTCTGCTCCTTTGTGCCGCAGAAGAAGATGAGAAACTGCCTCGAATTCAGAGCTCATCACAGTTTTTGGCTTCAAGGAAAATGTTGGAATTAGATGAAGAAGTCCAGCCTAAGAAGATCAAGACCAAAACCACCACCTCAACTCCCCAATCCTCCAAAAACCAAACCAAGCTTATCAAACCCACTTCATCATCCTCCAAAAACCAAACCAAGCTGCTCAAGCCACTTAAACCCAACCTATCATCCAAGAACCAAACCAAGCTCATCAAACCAAGCACCAATCCAACCAAGTCATCATCGTCATCACCACCCAGTATCAAGATTGGCCTCAAGAAGCTCAATTCCACTTCCAAACCCTCAAACTCCCCCAAACCGACTTCACTATCATCCAAGAAGACCTCAGATCTAGCCAAACTAACCTCCCCCAAGAACAAAACAACCAAACCCACCACCACAAAACAACCTCAAACTCCCAAACCAATCCCAAAAACACAGAAAACCCCCACCCCACAAAAACCCACCAAGAAACCAATCCAACCCAGCTGGATCGAACAAGAAGACGACACCGACTTCGTCTCCGACTTCACAGACTTACCCGGCCAATTCCAACAGACACTGATCCCAGACCTGGAGAAAATCTCAACCACATCAAAAATCTACCTCACCCAAGCCAACAAGCAAATGACCACCAGGTTCAAACCACTCGTCGGAAACAAATACGCCCCCACCATTGCTTCCATAGTCTCCTGCGCATTCCTACTTATCCCATTGCTCCTAGTCTCTCTCCTCTTCAACCGCATCAAAGCCTACTTTTCCCTCCAAAAGCTCCTCATCTTCATCCAAGTCTACCTCTCCATCTACTTCTCAATCCTCTGCCTCTCTTCCTTGGTCACTGGCCTCGAGCCCCTCAAGTTTTTCTACGCTACTTCGCAGTCCACCTACATCTGCCTCCAGGTGCTGCAGACTCTCGGCTACGTGCTCTATCTCCTCCTCCTCATCATGTACTTGATCCTGGTTTTCTCGACCGACTCCGGGCTGGGCTCGAAGATGTTGGGCCTGGCCCAGACTTTTCTCGGGTTCGCGGTCGGGCTGCATTACTACATGTCGGTGTTTCACAGGGCGGTGCTGCGGCAGCCGCCGAAGACTAATTGGAAGGTGCACGGGATATACGCCGTGTGTTACCTTGTGATTTGTCTGTTTGCCACGGCGGAGAGGAGGAAGAAGGCTTACTTGGAAGAAGGTGGTGAAGAGGGCAAGAAGAACTAAATTTTTTGTTGGTCCAAATAGTACCATTTTAGAGTTCCCTTTGGTCTAAAACCAATCAAATTCTTGATATACGAAAGCCAAAAAATAATAATTGTCCTTTTTTTCTTGTAATTTTAGCACTTTTTTTTTAAGTAGGAAGAATTTATTCTAAGTGGGCATGTAATTAATAATACCATTTGGGCAAGCAAGTGCATCCACATGGTGTTATGAAATATGATATAGAATATATGCAAGTGGAATTAATGTCTACCATTTTATCAATAAGGTTCTCTTTTTGTTAAGGGTTTTAGTTTTTATTTTTAAATTAAGATATAACTATAGGGCCCAACATGTTTAAGAGTATTTTTAGCAATGTTAGCTATTTTTGAGTTAAATTTTAGCTAAATTAGCTAAAAAGTCATTTTTGCTAGCAATTTTAGAAATAAGTCTGCATTAGTGCTCTCTATTCTAGCTAGTTTTGAATTTATATTATTTTTAAATAAAGATTAAATAGTTTAAATATATTTATATGTTATATAAAATAACTCAATAGGAATGTTTTAAATTATAGAGAGTCTCATCTCGCTCCCTATATTTAGGAGCGAGATAGCTAAAAGTTATAATAGAAAGCCACTTAGGAGTCTGATGCAGCAGCTAAAATATATAAAAAGCTAAACATGCTCTCCAAAATAGCTAAGGAGCAAAAATAGAGAGTCTGTTAAAGATGTTCTAATGAACCTCCAATAGAGTAGCTCACAGTTTTGTAAGTCATGGTTTTGATGCTAATATCCATAATGAATGGTTCTCAAACGCTTCAACGTTTGTTCTAGATGCCCTTATTTATGATTGTAATCATACGTTTCAATAATAAAAATTCTTTTTTTCTTAAAACAAAAAAATCACACATATCAGACCCAAAAAAAAACTATATCACACATAGGAGTAGAGTAAAGTGAGGAACACCTTAAGAACAACTTGTCAAATTGTACAAAACAATCGGTAGTAAAATTAATTTTTTTTAAGATTTGTTTAAAATTATGACGTCGAAAATATAGTTTTTTATGTCTTCAATGAAAAGCTATGTCTTCAATGACAGATGTGAGGGTTTGTACTACACCATCGAGTTTGTAGATAATTATGGAAAAATACAAATGGTTGAACTAGATTTTGATCTAACAAGAAAATAAACATGGATGCTTCTCTTTTTTTTTTTTTTTTTCTCTTTCATTTTAATTGGTGCAATTTTCAATGTGTGCTTAGAAGGGCTAGATTTGGATTTTCCAGTGCATGGAGTTTCTGGTATTCTCTACAGAAACTGAGGAATATTGTCGATGACTGTAACAACATATTTATGAAGGAGATCGAGGAATGTAGAAGAAGCAAAAGGCTGAGCTGATGTTATTAATGTCAATTCTGTGAAATGCTCCACCGACTGGTAACTGAAGTGAAGCTGGTGTCGGTGGCCTAATGTGCAACCGACATTTTTGCTGCGGTCATAATATAAACTCTTTGCAGCAGTCGTTTTCGTCAGCCATTTTCAGGGTTTCGATCCAGTTGCTTTACATCGATGGGGGTAATACTACAGTGAACTCCCAACTACTATACTTCTCTGCCCCACACCATATTAATAATAACATGTGCGTAAGCAAAGCTAGCTAGCTCTTCCTTCACTTTCTGGATCTGAAATGGAGATCGGTGAAACCCACACAATGTAAAACGATCGACGGGGAAAAGGTTTACATGAGGCTGCACCAAGATATTATGTGAAGATTGATGAGGTAATGATGTATACTTGCTTAGAAGAATAGAAGATATGGCATTGAAGAAATTCACTTTTCAAAACTATAATTTGCCGAGTTCAGTCAATTTAACTGTTAATCTAACTGTTGAAAAAACTTGAGATTAATAGTTATGCAAAACGGATGTCAACACTAAGTAGTGGATTTTTCAGAATGCATTAGCGTGAGCAAAAGAAATGGGCGAGCACGTTTTGAAAAGTGTGTGAATTCTAAAAAGAGTCTCTATCGATGTTAAAGAAATTTTTGTACTTCAATTTCGATTTGGTGGTTCGTTAAAGTTACATCAGGTTAGTTGATGCACAAAATTGTCACAGTTTTGAAAAAGTACAAATTGCAATGCGTTAAAATTAGAAAAATGTGAGTATCATAAACATACATAATAAGACCCTAAAAGAAACGTAAAGTTGACCCATAAAATACATAAGATAGTGAAATTAATTTGCCCTAGAAAATACAAGTCAAGAAAAGAAAGAACTAAATCTAAGAAAAGGTATTGAAGACAGAAATGTTTTGGTGTGTTGGAGAGAGCATTGGTGATATGAGCACACTGCACACGAGTAAAATAGGTTATCCGAGCATTGTTTTGGGTGAACTCATCAACCACCTCGTTACTTGATTTGGGCCTGGGCATCCACTTTGCTCATTCTCCTTGATTTTGAAGTCTTAACTTTTTGTTAGAAGAAAGCCTGATCTACGTTCGAAAGGCATATATAAGATAATGATGGTGCTTAAGATTTTAGCCAAGAAAGGCTAAGCTACGGTTGATGATTAATCCAAACTGATACATAGATGCATGAATCCATGATGAGCAAAATTTTTTTTTTTTTTTTGGTGAACAATGACGAGCAAAGTTGTCTAATGTCTGTGCTGGGTCCCCTCGGCCATTCGGCTTTGTTGGAAACAAATCCCCGATTAGCAGATCCTAAAGTTGAGTTAGTTTACTGTTCTTTTGGACCATTATTAACCTTTTCCGCATAACTGGGGAGAGTGATACTTTTCAGTTTAAAATTCATTTGTTTTTAATGATGGTACAAAACAAACTACAACCTAAAACCATTTGATACATCTAAATTCTGTTGTCATAGCAGAAAGAGGAAGAGAATGATTCCAAGCGAAGAGCACTTTATTTGGGATCATTCTCAAATAGCAGTAACTGGATCTTCTAGCTCTCGATGAAGGAAGAGAATCATCCCAAGCTGAGTAGTCATGTACCAGCGACTACATCTGCAATTTTGCCAACTAAATCAAAGTTGCTTTTATTGGCACTGAAAGGTTAACAGGTGCACGACAATTCCACATCGCCTGAGAGAGGGAAGGTGTAGTGCTTTACATGTGCAAATTCATTTTTGTATGGCGAGATATGTTTTGGTAGGGGTCATCATTTGGCCCTTTGGCCCTAAGTCCGTCCTCCCCGTAGGGGCTGAAGCCCTCTACCCGACCCTTGCATTTAAGGCGGGCCTGCCCTATCCTTTCTAAAAGGAAAAATTTTAAAAACAGTACATGAAGTATAGGCCATTCCGAAGTTCGGTATATTTTTTTTTCAAATAATTAACTTTGATACATGACGTTACAATCCCGACCCAAAATCAGTGTATGTCGTTACGGCCCCCGTTAGTCAATCTGATTTTAGTCAAATTTGTAAGGGCAAATTCGTCTCTTCATGAATTAACAAAAAAAAATTGTAGAAGAAGAAGAAGGAGGAAGAAGGAGAAGGAAGACCTAGAAGAAGAAGAAGGAGGAGGAGGAGAAAAAGAAGAGGGAAGAAGAAGAAGAAGGAGAAGGAAGAAGAAGAAGAAGAAGGAGAAGGAAGAAGAGGGAAGAAGAAGGAGAAAAAGAAAATCATATTTGGGTACCCAGATTTTGGGTGTCCAGATCAAATCGGGGAGGGAGGGAGGGAGGAAGAATGAAGAAGAAGAAGAAAAAGAAGAAGGAAGAAGAAGGAGAAGGAGAAGAAAATTAGATTTGATGTCCAAATAAAACTTGATATCGGAGAGGGAGGGAGGGAGGGAGGGAGGGATGGAGGAAGGAAGGAAGATGAAGGAGGAGGAGGAGGAAGAAGGTAGAAGAATAAGGAGGAGGAAAAAAACAAATAATCTAGGTATCCAAATCAAATCGGGGAGGGAGAGAGGAAGAAGAAGGAATAAGAAGGAGAAGAAGAAGAAGAAGGAGGAAGAAGAAGGAGAAGGAGAAAAAGGAGAAGATACCGAGAAATGGTGTCCGAGAGAGGGAGGGAGAGAGGAAGAAGAAGGAGGAGAAAAAGGAGGAAGAAGAAGAAAGCTGCCCAGAAATGGGTGTCCCAGAGACAGAGAGAGAGAGAGAGAGAGAGAGAGAGGTGAAAACTCAAAATTACCCTTTGAAAATTGAATAATTTCATAGGTTTAACGGTGTTATTGACGTCATGTACAAAAAGTGAGTCAGGATTGGAACTTCATGTACCAAAGTTAATTCTTTGAAACTAAGTACACCGAACTTCGGAACGGCCTATACTTCATGTACTGTTCTTAAAATTTTTCCTTTCTAAAATAGGGTAGGGTATGGGCCATGAAAATAAATCCCGACCAGTTTGAACCCTTTAGGGCCAAGTCCGCCTGAATAAACCCTAATAATTTTCTATTTTTTAATTATGTTTTTTTTCTATAATATGCAATTTATCTCTTTCTTTGCAATCAATCTAGTTGTCATCAATTAACTTATAACATTTATTAATATTAGTTAAATTGGTTATATTCAATTAACTAATCTCTCTAAATCTCCCAATATTAATTATTGTGTAACAAAGAAAATAAAAATTAAAGAAAACAAAGTTGTCTAGGGAGAACTTTTCAAAATTAGGGTTTGCCGCCTCTGTTTCTAGGGTTTTCTGCAATGCCGATCTTCGGCTTTAGTAGGTGCTTAACACCTTGCCTTCACACCATGAATTGTCTGATTTGGAATTGCCAAGGTATTGTGAACAGAGGAACTCGTCATGCCCTCAAGTTATTGATTCAGAAGCACAAGTTGTGCTTGGTATTTCTTAATGAAACCCATTGTACCAAAAAGCAACATAAGACACTCCTTCGATCGGTGGGACTTCCTCACATCGCTCATTTTGATCGGGTGGATAGAGCAGGAGGTCTTGCATTGATGTGGGATGATTCGATCTCTGTCCAGGTGAGAGATGTGAATAGGTATTTCATTGATGCGATGGTGAAAGGGCTAGACAACGTGGAATGGCATTTCACTGGCTTTTACGGGCATCCAGAGACTGGTCAACGCCATGTCTCTTGGGATTTGCTGTGATCTTTGGCCCGAAATCCGGAGGAGAAATATGTTGTGGCTGGAGATTTTAACGAGATCCTGGAATTGGGGGAAAGGTCAAGAGGTCGACTTCGGAGTCAAGGCCATATGCAAGTGTTCCGGCAAGCTTTGTAGGACTGTAATTTGGAGGATATGGGAGCTGCAGGTGATATCTACACATGGAGCAATCCCAGCACCAAAGAGCGTTTGGACATAAGCACTTGTTCACCAGCATGGGGGACAGAGTTTGGTTTTTCTAGGGTAGTAAACTTGCATCCTAGTCGTTCTGATCATGTCCCCATTCTGTTGGAGGTGCGTCGTGAGCAACTGTAGCTGGAGAGGAGGAGGAGGAGGCGGTTCCATTTTGAGGAAATGTGGTGTGCTCATGAAGGGTTTACATAGAAGGTGGAGGAAGTATGGAGTGAGCCTTATAATGGGAATCCTATGCTTCAGTTATGTCAGAAAATAAGAGGAGTTGGTAACCATTTGTTGACTTGGGATCGTATTGTTTTCAAAGCCGAAGGGAGGAGGTGGAGGTAGTTCGTTCACAGCTTAACACCCTATTAGAGAAGCCCTTTGATCAAGATGACCAGGAAGCTAAACAACAACTCTCCAGAAGATTGAATGAATTGATATTGATAGATGAGACTTACTGGCGTCAACGATCACGTGCAATATGGCTCAAAGATGGTGATAGGAATTCTAAATTTTTCCATAAGAAAGCCTCTAATTGACTACCAAAAAAACCAAA
>BDJD01000837.1:5095-31657 GCA_002564525.1 Rosa multiflora | reverse complement strand
ATTTTTTTTTTGGGTTTTTTACAAGTTTTAAGGACACGTTTTGATCGTCCTCTATGACTCTTTTAAGTGTCCTGTTTTAGTTTTAAGGACACATATGAGTGTATTTTTTGTGTCCTCTTATGGTTTTAAGGACCCCATTTTCAGAGCTTTTAGGACACAGTTTGTGTGTCCTAGTATAGAATAGAGGACACCTATTAGAAGATATAAGGATGCAATTTAGGTGTCCTCTTATGGATTTAAGGACACTGCAGCTAGAGCTTTAAGGACACACAAACTGTGTCCTCATATAGAAAAGAGGACACGTTTTCAGTGTCCTTGTTTGAGACTTATGATGACTCCCGGATAGAGGACTCTTTTTTAAAGAGTCCTTGTATGTATTTAAGGACACTGTTTCAATGTCCTTAAATCATGTTTTTCTAGTAGTGCATGAATTGTCTGATTTGGAATTGCCAAGGTATTGTGAACAGAGGAACTCGTCATGCCCTCAAGTTATTGATTCAGAAGCACAAACTGTGCTTGGTATTTCTTAGTGAAACCCATTGTACCAAAAAGCAACATAAGACACTCCTTCGATCGGTGGGACTTCCTCACATCGCTCATTTTGATCGGGTGGATAGAGCAGGAGGTCTTGCATTGATGTGGGATGATTCGATCTCTGTCCAGGTGAGAGATGTGAATAGGTATTTCATTGATGCGATGGTGAAAGGGCTAGACAACGTGGAATGGCATTTCACTGGCTTTTACGGGCATCCAGAGACTGGTCAACGCCATGTCTCTTGGGATTTGCTGTGATCTTTGGCCCGAAATCCGGAGGAGAAATATGTTGTGGCTGGAGATTTTAACGAGATCCTGGAATTGGGGGAAAGGTCAAGAGGTCGACTTCGGAGTCAAGGCCATATGCAAGTGTTCCGGCAAGCTTTGTAGGACTGTAATTTGGAGGATATGGGAGCTGCAGGTGATATCTACACATGGAGCAATCCCAGCACCAAAGAGCGTTTGGACATAAGCACTTGTTCACCAGCATGGGGGACAGAGTTTGGTTTTTCTAGGGTAGTAAACTTGCATCCTAGTCGTTCTGATCATGTCCCCATTCTGTTGGAGGTGCGTCGTGAGCAACTGTAGCTGGAGAGGAGGAGGAGGAGGCGGTTCCATTTTGAGGAAATGTGGTGTGCTCATGAAGGGTTTACATAGAAGGTGGAGGAAGTATGGAGTGAGCCTTATAATGGGAATCCTATGCTTCAGTTATGTCAGAAAATAAGAGGAGTTGGTAACCATTTGTTGACTTGGGATCGTATTGTTTTCAAAGCCGAAGGGAGGAGGTGGAGGTAGTTCGTTCACAGCTTAACACCCTATTAGAGAAGCCCTTTGATCAAGATGACCAGGAAGCTAAACAGCAACTCTCCAGAAGATTGAATGAATTGATGTTGATAGATGAGACTTACTGGCGTCAATGATCACGTGCAATATGGTTCAAAGATGGTGATAGGAATTCCAAATTTTTCCATAAGAAAGCCTCTAATTGACTACCAAAAAAAAAAAAAAATCAAGGGTTTCTTTGATGAAAATGGTGTTTGGCAAGCCTCACAGAATGGGATTGATAAAGTTGTTTTGGATTATTTCCAATCTATTTTTAGTTCTCAACCTTCAGACTTGGAAGCTCAGGAGATGGCACTACAAACCATTTCGCCAAGGGTCACAGATTCAATGAATGGGTCCTTATTGGCTCCGTATAGTATGGAGGAGATTCGGGAAGCTTTTTTTCAAATGAACCCTTCCAAAGCTCCGGGGCTTGATAGTATGTCTCATTTCTTTTTTTCTGAAATATTGGGATTTGGTGGGCCATGAAGTGAGTAATGCTGGTTGACTAACTTGGAGATGCCCCCGGATTTGAACTTCACTCATGTGTTTTTGATTCCAAAAATTAAGGAAGTGGTGAGTATGTCACACTTGAGACCCATAGGTTTGTGCAATGTCATTTATAAGATTGCATCCAAAGTTGTTGCTAACAGGTTGAAGAGCTTTCTACCAGCTCTTATTTCACCTCAACAAAGTGCTTTGGTACTAGATCGCCTAATCTTTGATAATACACTTGTGGCTTCAAAGGTTGCTCACTACATGCATAAATTGAAACGGGGTCAGGAGGGCTTTTTGGCTCTTAAGTTGGATATTAGCAAAGCCTATGATAGGCTAGAGTGGAGTTTTCTGCGGAAAATTATGCTCAAGATGGGTTTTGCTAGTCAGTGGGTGGAACTGATTATGTTTTTTCTATCCACAGTACGTTATTCCTTTCTCATTAATGGCAATGCCAAAGGTTTCATTGCTCCACACCGGCGTTTGAGGCAAGGTGACCCTATCTCATCCTACTTATTCCTGCTTTGTGTTGAAGGTTTGTCGACTCTTATTTCTCATGCTATTTCTAGTGGTCAATGGTAGGGATTATGCATTTGTGATGGGGCTCCTGTTATTAGTCACTTGCTCTTTGCTGATGATAGCATGTTATATTCTTATGCTAGCCCTCAAGATTGTTATCTTATTCGTCAGTTACTTAATATTTATGAGAAAGCGTCGGGGCAGCAAGTTAAATTACAGAAGAGTAATGCGGTGTTCAATGGTACTGTGCTCCCCCACTTGCGAGAAAGTATGGCGAACATTTTGGGAGTTCAGGTGGTAGACAAGCATGAGAAATACCTAGGGATTCCAACTTTAGTAGGTCGGTCCAGGACAGATACATTTGCCTATATTAAAGACAACTTGTCCAAGAAACTGATAGGATGGAGGTCTAAATTATTAAGCAGTAGTGCTGGTAGAGAGATCTTAATCAAAGTTGTAGCTCAGGCTATGCCACTGTATACAATGAATTATTATCTGCTACCTCAGTCTCTTATTCAGGAGCTTCACCAATTATGTGCTCAATTTTGGTGGGGTAGTATGCATTGGCGTGCTTGGGATGATTTATGTAAACCCAAAAGCATGGGAGGTATGGGTTTAGACATTTATTTGATTTTAATCTTGCCATGCTAGCAAAACAAGGGTGGATGTTAATCCAAAACCCAGATTCTTTAATTGGCCGACTTTTCAAAGCTTTGTATTTTCCCCACTGTAATTTTTGGAAAGCTACTTTGGGGACGCAACCCTCTTATGCTTGGAGGAGCATCGTGCAAGGTAGAGATATTCTACGGGCAGGCATCAGGAGACATATTGGCAATGGGACGACCACTAATATATGGGTAGATCCTTGGCTAATGGGGGAGGACTTGAGTTTGTATAGGTCAGATCGAGCTGTTGTGGTTGCGGATCTTTTTCTTTCTCTAAGGGTGTGGGACACTACTCTTTTATCTAATTTATTCCCTGCACATGTTGTTCAGAATAGGGTTAGGCACGGTCCCAGACCGGCACTATATTTACAGGGACCGAGACCGAACTCGACATATTCGGGCCGGGCCCAAAACGTGATATCCATACACTGGGACCAGAGTACACCCGAATAGAAAATTTTCGAGTCAGGTTTCCAGGCTTTCGGGCCTAAACACGCCATAAAAAAGAGAGGATGAGGAGGAGACTCAGTGCCTCAGTCTGACGGAGACCATTGTCAGATTGCAATTGGAAGTGGGAGGAGACCATGGTTGAGAGAAGAAGCGAGACAGAGAGGACGAGGAGGAGACCTCAGTGTTTCGGACCTCGACACCGCCACCGCCGCGAGCCCGATCTATCAGATCCAGCCTATGTCACTCCACATTGCTTATTGGATCTATCGAGGGATCGAGGGATGCTTGAGGATGTTTGGATAGAGGAGATTCAGAGAGATTGGTTTTAGAACTAATGAAGGCCGGAATTGGGTTTTGATGAAGGTTGGGATTGGGGTCGCTCGGATTTGATCGTAGACGTTGATTTCGTGGCCGGAGGCATTGTAGAGGTGGTTGTGGTGGACGTTGAGGTAGGTGAGGGATCTTTGGATCTGGGTTGAAGAAGATGAAAGGTTTGATTTGGTTTTCCGGTGAAATATTTGATCTTTGTTTTTGGTTTTCATCAGTAAAAATGGACGGACTGAGAAAAGGGAATAATGAGAGAGAGAGAGAGAGAGAAAAAAGAAATGGAAGACCCGAGAAGGTGAGAACACATAGAGGCCCCATAAAAAAAAATGGCTAAGACCTGCCGGTTCGGATTGGTTTAGGTCGGTTTTCCGGTTGTTTTTGCCCACCCTTAGTTCAGAAGATACAGGCAATCCCACTTAACCCTTTGAACCATTCAGACATATGGATTTGGGATGCGGACCGAAAAGGCAGATTTACTGTGAAGTCTGCTTATCATATTGCTAGGTGTAGGATTCTTGAAGAAGAGCCTTCTAATCCTAACCATAGTTCAGCTATTTGGAAACAATTATGGAATGCCCCTGTGCTAGGTAATGTGAAGGTTTGTGCTTGGAAGGTAGCCTTTAATATTCTTCCTGAAGCAGGCTTAGTGAAAGAGGTATTGATATTGATACCCAATGTCCGTTTTGTAAGGAAGAAGTTGAGTTGAGTCCCCTATTCATGCCCTACGAGATTGTCCCCATGCAGTTAGTATGCTCGAGGTAGCTCATATTCCTAATCTTTCAGGTGCCTCTTGTGTTGCGGACTAGTTAGTGTCCATTTATGCACAGTCCCCTGCAAATTTTGCTCCTTTATTGATGACCATTTGGGCTACTTGGCTTAATATAAACTCCCGGATTTGGGATGAGGAGTACAAGTTGGCTACTGATATTGTGCCAATAACGATGGGTTGGTGGGAGGATTACAAAGTTGCTCGCCCTCCCTCACTGTTTGTTAATAGATCAAGGTCTTTGACCCAATGGAAAAACCCCCTATTGGTTTTATTAAATTGAATGTTGATGCGGCGTTTTGTTTGGATTCGGGTATCACAAGATTGGGAGGTGTGTTCAGGAACCATGAAGGAGTTGTTTTGGGGGGCTTTCGACACACAGTAATGGTGTCTAGTTCTGCTCAGCATGCGGAGTTGTTGGCTCTGCTTCGAGGAGTGCAGTTGGCTATTGATCAGAATTTCACACCGATGATAGTGGAAACAGATTGTATGGATTTGGTTCACGCTATCTCTGGCTCATCCCTTCATCAATCGGAGTTGGGGTTCTTAATTGATGACCTGAGAAACATGTTGCATGATGCTTTAGATGCTAAAGTGGTGTTTGGTAGTAGACATGTTAATCTAGTAGCGCATACTTTGGCTCATGAGGCCAAAGCTGGTCAGTTTGGTATTGATTTCTTTACCAACATTCCTCCAAGTGTGGAGGCTCTCATACTTTCTTATTGTAATGATGTTTCATCAATGAATTCCTATATATATATATATATAAATAAATGTTATAAGCTAATTCCTATATATATATATATAGATATATATAAGTTAATTCCTATATATATATATATATTAAATATGATCAACAAAAAACAATAAGTCTTGTATTACCTATATAACCATTGAGCCACATTTTAAGAAAAAAAAAATTTGTTAAACAAAATAAGGCCCATTTCGGCTCTATTTGGCCATATTCGGAAGGTTGGCCAGATCCGGCCCTAGCAGATCGGGCTTTTGGGGCGGGTAAGAGTTAGCATATTTAAGCCCCGGCCCGACCCTAAATTTTGTTGACTTTGACTAGGCCCGGCCATAGCTCGGCCGATAATGACCCCTATGTTTTGGAATATAAACCTAAGAACAAAATCATGTAGTGAGGCCGAAATTAGACAATATCTAATGTCTTTGTCTATAGTGGTGATTTGTTTATCATTCTCCATTCGGAGAGTTTTGGGTGGCTTGGTATTTTTGTTATTGTATTGTGTGAATTGTATTTCCAGCATTTAAGGCCAAGATATCCTTGACCCTCAAGGATCATGACCTTGACCTTGACCTTAAGAAATTCACAACTACCAAGCTATATTTCACGACTTATACAACAAACTTAAGCACCAAGTCATATTAGAGCCATACATCACTCAAACTACGAACTTGAACACCATATTACATCTTGTACTTATTTAAGGACTACTTTTAGGGAATACAAACACCTTCTTTTGAAAGGACAATTAGTTAGGTCTGACTCCCAGAGTCTGGGGGTCCTTGACTAATAAGTTCAAAAATAAGAAAATTTTGCCTATTCAAAGTAAAATGATTTATTGTCTGACAATAAAGTTTAGTTTTTGGACATTTTTAATTATAAAATGCTCTTATCAACATGTATATTATAGCCACAGTTAAAAACATGTTAAATACTATGCAATTATTGTCACAAGGTTTTTATCTCTCGAGAAAACCCTAAAACTCTCTCTCGAGAACACTAAGGTTGCAGCAGAGTGGCACCTCCAGATCTTGTTCTGTGGCTCTCCAGCGTCGCCTCGACGTCATGGTGATGGTGCCAGACGGGCGACATGTGGTTTAAACCTCTGAGATTTCTTTGCTTGCAGTATGGTTGTTGTATCTGGGCCTTTCAGATTAAGATAGCTTTGGGGTTGGAGGTTTGTGAGTGCCGGTTTCAGGGAAGGCGACGACTGGGTTTCTTTCTAGACGACGGTGACTTGTGCGACCAACATGGAGGGTTTTAGGGCTTCGATACAGAGACTCTTACCTGTTTGGGGTTGGGGTCGCCCTATGTTGCAACTCGTCCTTCGTTTTTTGGGTGGTGGAGCGAAATGGTGGTCTTCCTTGACTGGGGACGACGGTTAGGTGGCTTGCCGGTGCAGACGACGGTGTAGGGGTACGACAGCATGGTTCTGCTGGTGCGTGTGAAGCATGAAGGCCTTTGGGATGTAGAGAGTGGAAGGGTCAGGCTTAATTGTTGGGTCTAGGCAGGATGTCTTTGAGCCTCTATTTAGTTTAGTTTAGTTTTCTCTAATAATTCCCTACTTTTCTAGGGACCTATGCTTGTTAGTTCTTAATGACCTCTAATGATATAGTTTTTACTTCAACTATTTGCTAGTTCTAGCTTATAGGTTCGCTTTATTAAGTGAGCATTGATTGAATGGTTTATACCTATGTACCATCCTGGTAACCTACAACCTCTTGTCTATCTGACTATTTGGTTAATGACAGCAGAGAGGTATGTAATGGCCATTCTGGCTTGAGTAATGACAATCATTAATGGATTGATTAAAAAAAAAAAATTGTTAGATGATAAAAAACCTTAATGGAAAGGGGGATGATTCAGTGCACCTACGTATACTTGCACAAACATAAATAGATGGTCATTAATGGATTGATTAAAAAAAAAAATTATTGTTAGATGATAAAAAACCTTAATGGAAAGGGGGATGATTCAGTGCACCGACGTGTACTTGCACAAACATAAATAGATGGTTAGATTATATTAAATACACTCTTAGGTTATTAATAAAAATATTAATTATAAATATCAATGGTTGAGATCATCTTATAAGTGTCAGATCATTTGCACCGTCGGTGCATAGAATAATTTTCATAATGGAAAATAGTTCTTTTAGTTAATTAAATTTGCACATTTTCATAAAATATGATTCGGGTGAGAATTTTGGTAAGCCTTAAGGCAGTATCTCTAAAAACCTTTCTTTTTTTCTTATTTTTGCACAAGTTCTTATCACGAAGCTTTCTCACTTTGAGAGATTGGACGTCTAAAAAACTTCCAAGCTCATTTAAAAGTAGGCCTGGGAATTCAAAGTCGAGAAACCGATACCGATCCCGTCAGATCCGAGCCGAAACCGATCGGCTCGGTATGAAAAGATAGTTCTCCTGCATCCCGAACCGAACCGTACTGAAAACTATGTAAACGGGTCGACACCGGTATGGGTCAAACACATACCGAATTATCCGAGCCGAGCCGAATCCAGATCATGACCTCCAGAGCTCCGGTGCCCATGGTGGTTCTGTCTCAGATTGAGTCGCTAGGATTCGTGGTGAGCCATGGATATGGTTTGACAGAGACAGCGGGGGTGGTGGTGTCGTGCGCATGGACGTGGTGGAGCTGTCATGACTGGTCTGAGACCAATTATTTAGGAT
Source organism: Rosa multiflora (assembly GCA_002564525.1). NCBI lineage: Eukaryota > Viridiplantae > Streptophyta > Magnoliopsida > Rosales > Rosaceae > Rosa > Rosa multiflora. The sequence continues at coordinate 23,641 of BDJD01000837.1, read as the reverse complement.
ATGAACATGGGTTGATTCTTCTGCTTCTGCTTCTCCTTCTTCTTCATCTTCTTCTTCAACTAACAATTCCCACATCTCTTTGTCCCAAATCCCAATCTACCTTTGCACCTACAGCAGACCCACCTTCTTCCTTGCTCCAATCCACCTCTGCACCACCAATGCAGGAACCCAATTCACGAAGTGAGTTCAACGATGAAAATGTGGAAAACCCAGATCGTGCAAATGAAAATGTGGAATCCGATTGGTACTGAAACTATACCGAATCAATCGGTATCGTTGGAAAAATTCCAGCATCCTGAACCGATCCGAGCCGACTATAAAGTTGGTATCAGTGTCGGTATTGGCCCATTCCCGAGCCGAGCCAAACCGATCCCAGCCCTACTTAAAAGAACACAACCTCAAAACTCTACATGTCAGATTCATTAATTTCTCATTAACGACTAAGGTCCCGAATTTTTTCTCATTAGTTTTTTTGTTTGACGTTATAAGTTTTTCACTACAATTTTAAAGGAAATATTACATAAATGGGTTGTCATTTTAGTCGAAAAATTCATAGTACTTCCTTTCAAATATGCAAAAAACAGGAAAAAAATAAGATATAATTAGAAGAAAAAAAATTGACAAAATCAAATTTGGACATGAACGTTAACAAAATCCGACATAAAAATCGAAGTCCTTCTGATTCAAACAAAAGGGCAAAGACAGGCGTGGAACTAAATGGGGCCATAAAAACTATGAATTGAATAAAGTCTCAGTGTACCCTCCGCGACCCCTCTTGCCATTGCAGTCTTTGCCTCCGCCGCACAACCGTAATCGACTAAAGTACAGTTTGTGCCGCACGCGCTGTTTCCTCCGCCCCTTTCCTCTCTTACCTTCGGTCCCACAGCCCCACTTCGCCGAAAGGGCGCGTGAAGAAGACATATATATGTTAATTTAATCTCATTTTAGTGTAAATTGAAACAGTGTTGCAAAATTTTCATTACAAGTTCCCATCTTCCCAGTCAGTATCAAAACCCCTTAAAACACAGTCGTTTTCATCTCCTACCAGCTTCCACACACACAGAAGCACACTCTTTTGTTCTTCTTCTGTTGTTGGGAAGCAGGAACAGAGCAAAAGGAATCATCTTTTGGGGAACCCAGAAAGATTTTTGTCATTTTGGCTCAGGATTTTGCAACTACTTCTGGAACTAACCCAGAAGAAGAGTGTTTCTGTTTTCAGGTATCTGTTTGATTGTCTGAACCCTTTTTGCTTTTGGTTCCAAATGTTGTTTTGTGCGAGTGATTGGGTTGGATCTCATTTAATTAGTTGGAATTTTTGTTTTGGATCTAATTGTTTGGAAAAAAAATGTTGTTGCTTTGCTGAATGGTTGTGGTGGAATGTTGATTCTGAACTTGGGGTTGATAAAAATCCAAACTTTAATAAAGTAGAAAGTATTGGACTTTTGAAAGTGCCAAAAACAAAGGTTTTAGAATCATGTTTTCGAGAGAGGCCTAAGGAGGCTAAGGGGTTTTAGATTAAGTAGGGTTAGGACTGAGTGTACATAAAATATTCAACTACAGCAGCTTGGGGACATTAAGAAAAGCTGCGAGGTATAATGAACATTGGTGGTCATTACTCATTACTTAGAAGTGATTGTTTTGTGGCATCGATTATTGTTAGCTTCTTCATTTTTGGGGCAGGCGAAGGTTATTGTTAGTTATTGACAATGAGGGAGTTGAATGGCTTACGGGAGGCAATATTACAGTATAGGGTAGTGACTAAAATAGTTGACAGGAGATTTCTACGTCAATACTTTAGGGAATTAGGATTAAGTTTTGGGTCGTTTAGAAATCACTTGTTAGCAAAAGTAAGTGTCATGGAGGGGCAAATGTAAACATGAATGAGCAACATCTGAAGAAATATACACTTGGGAAATAGGAATGAAAATATTTCTTCACGGGTGGGTATGGCATTGATATTAGATGAGGAAAAGTTGTTTGAGATAGTTGGTCAACTGTATAGCAACTATAAAATACGAACATGAAAAGGGGAACTACTTCAGGTTTGACAAGTGAAAAATGCTAACACAGAGTGTTAAGTGTGTGAGAGGAGGCGAAGAATGTGAATTTATATTCATGCAATCATGTTCTGTTCATTCGCTTTGTTTTGTCTTCATTTTTCAAGTTTTTCTGGACAATAGATCCTTCTTGCTTTCTTCAAACTCCAAAAGGTTTTTATCTTTTGCATTGTGATACAAGGGGATGAAATACATGGTGATCCATTTATGATGACAAATGTGTTTTGTCATTTTTATTGCTGGCTTTAATCTTTGTTTGCAAATAACTTTATGAGTACTCCAGAAATTTGTGGGGCATTTTGAAATTTTCCTTGAGGAGAATGGAGGGAATAATTTTGTCAGCACTTGTACCACACAATTGTGATATTTTGTTTTTTCTGTTGGAAAGAACCAAAATGACTTTGGACTGCTTTTTGAACATATAAGATGTCCTGAGGAAAAGGACAGCTTTTAAAATGAAATTCGAGTGGAAATATAAAGAAAGGAAGTGAAGTCGGAGGAGTCTTCTTTGTTCCACTATTATTATAATTGTGAAGTATACATTTTCTTTTGGTTAGGATGTCTTGGGTGTGCATTTCTATTTCCCCCTATTTTCGTGATAGACTACATCATTTTATTAAAATTCAGAATTGTGATTTTTACTTTTGTGATTTCAAATGTGAAGATCATTAACTAAAAAGACGAGTGAACTGTAAACCTTTTCTTATCAGCCTGTATTAATTCTCTTGTGATTATGTTTACCATCTGTTTCTCAATAGATGCTAAGCTAACATGTTAATCATATGAGCTGTTGATGCAGTTATTTGATTCAGCTGAGTAATGAATAGTTGAGTCGCCCTGATTTTTGTGAGATTAACTTGCATCTGGACATGGATAAAGCATCTTCCGAATGTCCTTACCCAGGATGCTTCTTTTGTGTGATGAAGGAAGGGAATCCAAGTAAGCGAAGAGCAAGTATCCTGAAGTTCTTTAGAGACCTTCCCACACAGGATGATGATGGTCAGGTTCTTCCTATCAGTGGCCTTTGGAACACTGCCATGGCACATCCAAATGACCCTGAGTTCATTGAGCTTGGTATCTTTGAGTGTATGGCTTCACTGATATGGAAGGGTCTGAAGAATCGTCGCTGGCTTTCTCATGACCAGAATATATACATTCCTTATTATGCAGCTCACATAATTGGTTCATACACTATGAACATGGAAGAATTTGCAGAAAGTTCTGTTCATGCAGGGGTAATCGCTCCTTTAGTTGAACTTTTGAGAGGAAGGTTAACGTGGGTTGAACAGAGAGTGGCTGTCCGAGCTTTAGGCCACTTGGCTACCTATGCCAGCACTTTTCCTGCTGTAGCAAGTCATGGTGAAATTCTTGAGCTTTCCATTCAACTAGGAATGAGCTCACTTGAGATTGTCTATTCACATTTCTACCAGTACGTTGACCGAAGGTTAAGCTATCACTGTGATCTGCTCACTCGTGGCATGGGAGGTGTTGAAATGGAGTCCAGAAAGGCTGAAGAATGGGCAAGTCAGTTGCAATGCTGGTCTCTCCAGCTCATTAACTGCTTTGCCTTTAAACCGGAGTTTCTTCCAACTATATGCAAGCCTGAATTCTTAACAAAGCTACCTGGCATGTGGGGTGGGCTTGTCAATGAAAACTCACCAGCTGGTATTGGTTTATTGAGAACAATTTGTCATCATAAGCTGGGTAGAGGACCTGTAGCTAGCTGTCCTGGTATTATCGAAGCATTGTGTAATATTGCTCGGTCGTCAGATGATTGGCAGTATATGGCTATTGATTGTCTTCTCTGGTTACTTCAAGACCCTAGTACATGTCATAAGGTATCTTCTATATTATTGTTTTTGCATCTGTTTGTGCATGGTGCATACACTCAGTACTGTTTCTTTTAGTTTCTAACTATTTGTGTCATGATCCCTGCTATGTGGCCTTAATGATTTTTTCTTAAAAACTTGAATTTTATGGTTCCCATTCCTTACACTTACCTATGTTTCAATTTGTTTCTTGTCTCATGTGTGTTTTTCTGTCCTTGATGAATGTCTCAAACTCTCAATACATCATATGTGTTAACACCTGTTGGAGAACAAGCTATATTTTGTTTTTAAAAATCTCTTCTGGAGGAAGATATGTCAATAGCATTCTAAAAATTCAACAATTCCTTAAGAAGATTGTAAATATTGTCCCAAGTGAAAAACTATCAAAGGCCTGAATATAGTTGATTTTTTAGCATGCAAAGTTTTAGTATTGCACATCATAACTTCATTTACTTTTTTTATTTTATTTTAAATATCAAATAAATGTGCATCCTAATTTATAATACCTAATTTTTCTGAAACAATTATCCAGGTCATTGATAAGGCTGTACCTGCACTTGTTGACCTTGCGGAGATTACAACTCTGGGTGATAACAAGAAACTCGGAGATTCCATTGTCAATGTTCTTCAGGAATGTATCCAGTCACAAGGGACTGGACGTAACTCATTGAGTAACAGAACAAAAGAAATGATTGAAGAACTGTTGAATTCCAGACAGAGATTGAAATGGGAAAAGAATATGCCAAAAGAGGATCTCCATATTAAACAGGCAGCAGCACTTGTGGTCAAGCTTGAAGGAAATTCCCTGTTCTCATCAGGAAATATATCTGGAGCTGCATCAAAATACTCAGAAGCATTGGCATTGTGTCCAATGAGATCCAAAAAGGAGAGAGTTGTTCTTTACAGTAATCGAGCTCAGTGTTATCTTCTGTTGCAACAGCCCTTAGCTGCCATTAGTGATGCTACACGTGCACTTTGTCTTCACAGCCCACTAAATCGTCATGCCAAAAGTCTCTGGAGAAGAGCTCAGGCTTACGACATGCTTGGGTTTGCAAAAGAGAGTTTATTAGATGCCATTCTGTTCATAAACGAGTGCTCTCAGTCAAATGATCCTGATCTCTCATTGAGGCAAAATAAGGTTCCTGACTATGCTGAACGATTGGTTAAAAAGCAGATGCGTGCAGCTTGGTTATTTAGAGAGGCAGCTATCAAACATGGGGGTGTGCATTGTGAGGGTGCTGGTGATGTATATGGCCGAGAGAGTGATGATTCTGAATGGGAGACAGCTAGTGAGAGCGATATAGGAAATGATGGAAGGGATGCAATGGGCAATGATGACGACGACGACGACGATGAGAGTGAATGGAAGAATGAGGATGAGAGGAAAGACAAATATGATAAATCTTCAGTTAAAGGTACTGTCTAAGTATGCAATACTTCTTAGATTTCAAAAACAGTATATAGAGATAAAGTTAAGATAACTCCTCTGTCGTCATATGTTTTTGGTTGAATCACTATTGCTTTCAATATTGACTCATGTTATTGAAAGTGCATGATAAATTGTCTTGGTAAGTTTTGTAATTTCATCATTAGTTCTTTCATTTGTATATATCCATGTGTGTGTGTGTGTGTGTGTGTTAAGAGAAGATACTTTTGAAAATCAAAACTAAAAGGCATAAGAATAAATAAAAAAAAATCAATACATCTAGATCTAGATGTGTACTATCCGATTTATAGATGGATCGCATACTCTTTCAATTTTCGTATTCTTTAATCTACAACAATGCTTTCTTGGAAGATGGAGGACAAATTCCTTGTGTATGTCTTGGCGTACATATTGAAAGGGAATTTGCCAAGAGTTTTAGTTCTGATTCATTGTACAGTGGATAGTATTATTCCTTAATAGATCATTAAACAACTTTTTTCTAGTCGGTTGAACTTCTTACTTTTGTGTTGTGATATCCTCTGTAATGTAGTCTCTGTTTTGTATTTTATTTGATGGCACTTACCTATAATGTGACTGACTAACTGGTTTAAGGCAAACGTAATTCGTCCAATGTCTAAAAATGTGAATAAGATCCTTCAAAATCAAAGGGCTGTAATATCACAATTTGAACCGTCTTGTTAAGCCCATAAGCAAAAACTTCATATTTAAACTACCTCTTAATCTCCTTTCAATATGAAAAATGCCCTGTGATACCATGCATATACAAATATAATCTTACATTTAGACTTCTTGCATGCTACCTCTTCAGCATGCATGTAGAATAGTAGGTTTGACATTAAAGTAAACTGAAATATGGCCACCTGGTCACACTTTTATCTGTAAAATTAAGTAGACGCTTTGCTATCTGTATATTAGGCTATTAATTCAGGAAGCTTAAGAATTTTAGCTGGTACTTTAGTATTTCATCCTAATGAAAGAATTCATTTTGGAATCATATAGATTCATAAGTTCATGATGTTAGTGAGTTGTGTTTTCAAGCATCATTGCCACCTGATCTTGATGGCCCATCATATCTGTCATATATTCTCTTTTGTCAACCTTTTGTCCTTTGCTTCTTAAGTATAGTAGTTAAACATGTGCAAATGTTCTGATCTAAACCAACCCTTGTACTTGGGAGCATATTAGATCATTGAACATCTAAACATTTTACCTTGGAACCTTGATTTGTGACAGACCTAAAGCATGGATACAATGTGCAGCTTGCGGAAGATGAACCGTGAATTTGGATGCAGTGAGACCCTATTAAAACATGAGCATTCAACAACAATGACAGAATGAACAGAACCATGGATGAAGCTTTTGAATCGAGTGATATCAACTGAGATTCAACAATAATTTTGTTACCCCGTCCAATATGCACATCTAGAAAGGGAACTATTTTCGGTTATTTGTGTGAAAGATTCAATTATGTTGGTTTGCGTGTGAATTCTTACTCTTTCTTTTTCTCCCCTTTTGATCTATTTTCTTTTTATTTTATATAAAATTTCAACTGTGTAGAAAAAGATCAAGATTATTAAGTGTAGAGAATACAGTTGAGTTTAGGAAGTGTGGAGCTTGAGTTTTGAGTGATTTGAGAGGGGTGTGGTGTGTATATAAAACTTCGCCATTTTGTGGACTTTGAACCTATTCGTCAAAATTTGAATGGTAATTGTAATTTTCTTCTTCTGCTATCTGCCTCAGAAATATTGCTGCACTTGGCTAGAATGTCATAGAAAAGCTAGTAAGTTGCTTTTCACTTTGGTCCTGTCAAAAAGAAAGATGACAGTAAGGGAAGGAATCTCCCATTAATCTATTGGGAATGGAATATTACAATTTCTATTATTCCACTTAGAATTTGGACAGCTTTTTGTTTCTAAGTCCCATTTTTCAAACACAGCGTCAATTAAGTATCCATCTTAATATTTCGAGAAATCGAGAATAATTCTAGAAGCCGTCTTTTCAGGAATTTCTGTGCAGCTGCCAGTCAAAAGGAAGAACACACGGTATTGAATATTTATCAATTTCGCGCTTAAAAGCATCATTTTAGACTTAAGAGATTGATGCCACCCCATCAAATTCCATCTACTTTTTCCTTTGTATAAATTCCTCATCTCTCTTCTATCCAATATCACAAACTTCCCGAGTAACTCTCATTGTTGCCATTACTAATTTCTTCTACCTTGCTCCTCTGATCATCGTTTGCCTCTAAGTTTCAATCATTAAAGATGAGTTCAAGCACTAAATCTTCCGCTGTAGCATACCCTCCAGTGCCTTATTCGACTGCACCGGGTCCTTACAATGTTCAGGCTTCACCACCTGCCGGTTATCCCACAAGATCAGATGTCGGTGACCAAAACCCTGCTCGTGTTCCAGTAGAAACCAAGTCGAAGGGTGATGGGTTCTGGAAGGGATGCTGTGCTGCTCTATGTTGCTGCTGCATGTTGGATGCTTGTTTTTGACCATCAAAATCTTACTGGGCATTCTTTACTCTTTATTTTGCGTTACCATTTTACCTAAACACACTGCTTTTGATTTTTTTTTTTTATGTTATTGATTTGTATGTAGGAAGGGTTTACGTCCATTGGAGAGTGCTACTGATTGTTCCTAGTGATATGGTTGTATAATTCTTGTTGATCTCTTAATAAAAATTGCTCCAGTAAAGCATGTTTATTGGATTAGCTCAACTAGTGTCATACAGCATAATGTGTTATATCTATTTTTAAATATAAAAAAAAAAATACTCAAATTGATGATTTAGAATTTTTGATTGACAATTATTCATAACAAGCGTTTATTAGACCTCAAATAACATAAAAACTATATTAATAAAAAGATTAGCTCTCTCTTAGCTCTAGCGCTGCGAGAGCCACTACACCACCGAATCGTTCTCTGTCCAGCAGTGACCATAGATAGTGCCGGTATCGCAGCGTTGTCACTGTGCTGGCTGCCGGACGGGTACTTTAATGCCCTGGGCTGAGGACAAGAGAGAGGATGTTTGGCTTGTGGTTTGGCAGGCTAGTTGATGGTACGTTGTGAGCGGCTTTTTTAGGCGTTTGTGGTGGCTTTCTGTGTAGGGATGGCGCGTTCCAGATCCAACGGCGGTGTGGGTCTTGGAGTATCTGGGCAACAGTGCGGGCTCGGGGCTGGGAGTTGTATCGACGGAGGCTCGTGGGGCTCGGGGCATGGCTGGCTCGTGGCGGAAGTGTTGGTTTCGTGGCGCGGGGCTCGTGGGCGGTGCTTCACAAGTAGCTGCAGGCGTGGTGGAGTTGTGGTTTGGGCTTGGTCAACCCTGTCTTGCTAGGCCTTGAGTTGGGCCTCTTCTCTTTGGGGCTGCCCTATTGGGCTTTCTAATTTAGGCTGGGGTTTTATAGCCCTAAGCCTTTTCCTATGTTTTTGTAGTTAGTCTAAATTACAATAAATTCCTTGTATTTAGGAAGCTAAGCACCGATGTGCTCTCTATGTATCTCTAGCACCTCTGGAGTAGTACCAAAGGAGGGTTTCTGCTACCCTTACGTATTTAAATGTACAATGAGTAGGTCTATTTCTATGTACCACTTGTGGGTACTACCACTAGCTTCTTGTTTGTCTATGTCCTTAAATGACAGTGGAAGGGTATGTAACGGTCTATTTTGGCTTGTGATGAATATACTATTTCCCCCCATGGACTTGATTCAAAAAAATAAAAAATAAAGACCTCACATAACATCATGTTTAATATAATGTTATCTAAAGGACCCTTCCACCTAAGTGGTAACTTCAAAATATATTACATGATATATGCTCATCTGCAATTTTATTTACATGATATATATTACATGATATATGTTCAAATTTATATCTTCATTTTTTCAAAGAAAATTAGTTTAAGTAAATAGATGAACACAGTGTTTGTCCAGAGAATCTACAAATAAAATCCTAAACAATAATAGTTGTAACTTTTGTATATTAAAGCAGAATTGTATGATATGTAGTCATGAAATTTCAATGGTTGATGGGATCCAATTTTACCAAATAGGAAGGTATGTTGCACAAAATGTACTTCGAAGTAATTGCGCTTGATAATATTTTGTTCTTGTTGTAATTATTGTAATGACTTCTTATGCAACTTCACGTTGTAGTTTTACATTAACTTATTCATAGAAAATCAGTACTCAATTTATTATATTTGAAATATGGGATGTATATGTTATATAGGGACAAATAACTTCAGTATTCGATCTATTTAGCGATAGGAACGTTGGCAATAGGCACAAATGACTATGTGTCCATAACCGCCTTAACTAAATTAATAAATGTTATAAGTTAATTTCTATATGTATGTGTGTGTGCGCGCGTATATATATATATATATATATATATATATATATATATATATATATATATATATATATATATATATATATGGGCACTGGTAGCTAGGGACACATATGAACCGTCCCCTTAGGCTCGTTTTGTAGTAGTGGTAGATACTAGAGTACTAGGCCTGATTTTCTAGGCTAAAAATTTTTCTTCTATCATCCTTAAACCTTAATCAAAGAAACTATTTGATGTAGATACTGATTAAATTTTATAGCACATACTATAAACATGAAGTGCTGTACTAACTCAATCTCCCGCCTTTCGTTTAGTTACCTCCAATATCACAATACATATACACACCAAAGCCCCTATATATGTTCATTTGGTTTTATAAATGCTATCATAGTCGTAGTCATGTCTAGCAAATAAGAGGGAGAGAAGCATGCAAGAAAAATGAAACTTAGTAAATGTGGTCAAGATGATCATTGAAAAAAAACAATATGTGAATGAGCATGCAACATAGAAACGTGGCCATATGCACAAGGGAGCCTTCCTTTGTTAGAAATTCACATACAACATTGTAGAACTCTTTTCGAATTAGACAAAAAGAGGATCTATAATCTCGTACAAAAAAAAAAAGATGTAACACTCGCTTTTCCCACTACAATACAATGCAAGAAGATGTATGGGTCTGAATTAATGAACATTATCATTCTTTACAAAAGCACTAAGAAAAGAGAAGAAGGAAAAAAAAAAAGAGGCCAAACTGTCGGCAAGGTTTAATTCTTTAAACCATCACGTTCCACATACCGCTGGCTCCTAATATACACACGTATAAAATGCAGCTTCCAAAATTAATTAATTCACTAAATTATTGACATGATTAGCCAATGATGCAAGCGACACGTCAACTGCGTCCTTAAACCCTAAACCACTCGCATTGGGATGCGCGTACGTCAAGCTAGGAATCATCTCAATAACCTTCTCCCTCATCATCGCAACCTTCTCCGTCGGAATCTTCAGCAACTCTTCCTCTATCCTCTTACTCCCCTCACTCTTCTCGTCAATGTAAACGGAATACTCGCTCACCTCCGCCGGTAAAAACCACTTGTACTGCGTGTACGCCGTGTGCGGCGAAAAGAACACCGGAATGCACCCTGCCAAGACAGAGTCAAACGTTGACCGCCGCGTGTAGGAGTCTCCGGGAGCCTGTAAGCAAAACTGGGACTCACTCATCACCTTCAATACTTCACTCGGCTCGTGGCATTTGCTAGCTCCGTTAGCCCCGCATTTCATGAGGAAGCACCGAGTCGACTCGCCGCATTGCCTTATGAACTCGTTACGTACGGCCGCCTTCTCTAGCCCCTTCCTGGGCCCACCTATGAAGGAGAACAGGTAAGGCCGGGTGGAATAGCGCATCTTGCTCTGCCATGTCAGCATCTCCGGCAAGGTGGAGGGGTGGAAGTAGGAAGGGTAGGGTATGCCGAACTGGTTTGCGCCTTGCCAAGGTTGTCTTTCTACGGTCAGCACCGACATGTTTTTAACGGCAGGGAGGTTGAGGAGGACGTTGGCCCCGAAATCTGGGCCGTCCGATGTTCTCATGAAATCCCACGCGGTCCTCCCCAGGGCGATGAAGTGGTCCTTGCCGTTGTGCTTCTGCCACGTGGGCTGGGACTGAATGTGCCCCACCAATTCCAAGGCGAGCTCGTCCCGGGCGGTTAAGTTGGCCTCGCGGAACTTGCTGGAAGCGTAGAGGCCGCCGTAGAAGGGGACGTAGAAGAGGGTGGCGCGTGAGGGTTCGTGAGTGCGGCAGGGGTGATTCTCCACGCGCGCGTGGAAGATCATCTCACCGATGAACTGGTGGGTGGCGAACCACGACCCGGCCGAGCCCATGTTTGGTTTGGGCTGGCCGAGTCCGTAGTTCGCCACGTGAGGACACATGTCGGTGTAGACGTTTAGGGTTTCACAGCGGTCAAGGAGTGCAATGTTGAACTTCGCCGGCAAAGGGTATACATAAACCGACACGCTTGGATCATCGCACTTAGATTTTGGTTGTTGTTGGGTATCTTGATCTGGAACAAGAAGGGCCTCGACGACATTGGGTGTGGTTGTTGGTGTTATGGTGATTTTAGGAGGGAACCAAAAGAGGAGTAGTAGAAGCCAAGCAGACAGAAAGACAAAGACGAAAGCACCAAACCTGAGGTGGGGATTATTGAGGATGGTCATCAACAAGTTGGGTTCTTTGCTTTTGGAGTAGTGCAGCAATTTCTCTTCCTTCTCCTTCCATGGAGAATCCGGAGGTGTTTGCTTTCTCGAAAGCATGAGGAAGAAGAAGAGATCGAGTTAAAGAAGAAGCGAGAAGTGAGTGAGCGTCTGAGAGACTTGAATGCAGATTAGAGAAGACTTTGTCTGTTTGGCACTATTTCATGAGGAGGAAAGCGAAAGAAGAAGCGTGGAAGTGTGTGGGATGGGGTTAATGGACGCTAAATGGTGAGGTATAGTCGGGAGTTTTGGTTGAGAAATTCATCAAGAAATTAAAAAAGTGGGGACGACCGACATTATTATATCAGGATAACTGTGTTCTATATTCTGAGTCCTGACATTTAGAGTCTGTTGCGGACACCGCAAATTTTGGCACTGTTTAACTGGCCTTTTTGACCTTACGTGGAAAATGAATCCTTGCTTCTTTGATGGCCTAATTAAAGTCCGGACATTATTTTATGTACAACCCAACACTTATAAGATGATCTTAACTTTTGATATTTATAATTAATATTTTTATTAATAATCTAAGAGTGTATTTACTATAATCTAACTATCTATTTATGTCGGTGAAAGTGCACATCGGTTGACTGAATTCTCCCCCATTAAAGCCCTAATCTAAGATAGATTTTTACCATACTAGAGTCTCATGCTCACTCTGTAATCATATATTCAATGTCTGATGTCGTATCTTACGTGATATACCGTATACGTACGTATAATGTATTACACGAATTGTAAGAGTATGGATTAGATGGGCTGTTATGTTTCCTGTTTAAACAAAGTTTATGTTTTAGAATTTAATTTTAGAGTTTTGCGTTCCACTAAAATTCGAGTGTTGAACTCTAAAGTCTAAACAATGTAATCTCAAAATAATTCGTTGAGTACATGATTTGACTACACCTTTTCTCTGCCGGTAGATGAGTGTTATGTAGCTGAGAAAAGAAAGGAAAATGCTGTCCAATCGAGACGCAAGATGATTTTTTCTTAGGACGGTAAGAGAAATATAAGAAGGGGCCAGTAAGCTAAAGCCTACCAACTTCAATTAGACAAAAGTATAGGACTTGAAGCACATGCATTCGTGTACGTGTCCAAATCTTCTAGAGGGGTTACATCAACTTGGAGAAACAAAGAATTAAAGGACGATGGAAAATAAATATATTTTGAGAAATAGTTGGGTCGTGGAACATGTTGTTTGGAACGTGTCTCTGATGGAGAAGTATATGAATTATATATCTTGGAATCATAATATGAAATTCATTAACATCAAAAGTAACATAAAATCATAAATTATCAGCAAAAAAACCTTTGCAACAAGAGACACAGCTGTTTTAGCTAGCTGTGTCTTCGAATGGTTAATCACTAACGAATGGAACTGATGTCAGTGTAAATTATTGTAAAATTGGCATCTCCTGCCTCAACAATTTGAGAGTAATTATAACTAGGATTTATTATTTTTCAGACTTCATAAATATGGACGACTTCAAAGCTTTAAATGCTACTCTCCTCAACACATCGCCATTAGGTAGTTCTTGCATTCATATGCTTGTTCATATTTGTGTACGTATAGGAGTGATCTTGCTATTCTCTCCTAACTCAGGATTGCACCTGCCTTTCAATCCTATAACGTGTTGACTTGGAATTGTGCTACTGTATATTAAGCCAACGACCAACAAAACGGATTTTCCTACTGCCGATTGAAGAACAAAACGGAGATGAGAGACTCCATTTTAAGAGGGTTGGAAGTGAATCGAGTGATTGGGTGGGTTGGAGGACGAGTGTCGAATTGTCGATTGAAGATTTGAAGAACAAAACGGAGATGAGAGGGTTACTGGGTTACTGGGTTTGAATGGATTGAATGGATTCGTGGGTTTGAGACTTTGAGAGATGGTTTCTAGTATGAAAGACGAGAGGATTTTTTGAGGCTTTGCCGCTTTGGGGTTTTCATCGAAGCCTCGAAGGGAAATGCCGAAATGGCGAAATGGATTAGGGTTATACAACGTCCATGATCCAATGCGGACTAGCCTATTTTAGGCATATAAACTCGGAAAAATACCCAATTATACAATGACACATGTACTTCGGTTCTGCATAGGTTAAAAAAACTCACACCGAAACCGAACCGTAAACTCTACTTGAAGAACCGAACCGAAACATACATCAGTTAATATTGTGAAGAACCGAACCGAACCTGATTTTTCGGTGCGGTTCGGTGCGGTTTTCCCGGTTTTACGGTTCTAAGTCCCAGGCCTAATGAAAAGCTTCTATAACTCAAAAATCATTTCTCACTTTTTGCCAAACTCAGTCGAATATTTTTGATATTCTAATTTTGTTTTTAAGAATAATCATAAACTGAACCTAAGAGTGAGTAATAATTCGTTGCTAAATGTGGAAATTAGTTGCGATTATATATGGTTGTCAATTTGCCATATACTCGTCAGGAGCACTGAATTGGTCAAAGCAGAAGTGATCAGCTCCACTTACTCCTTCACTCTCAGTCTATGACATCCATGTTCGATCGTGTCAACTATAATTGCAAGGAAGAACTTCTCCAATACCTTGATCCAACCACGCACTCTTTCTACAAATTAACATAGTTTCCATCTGATTTCTTGTTTTAAATTTCAAGAGGGCGAGACAAGTGTATATATAATTTTAAGGGGAAATGATCATTTACCCAATTTCAGCTTGAAAATTGCCCACTTGCTTCACTAACAGTTTTTTAACCCCATTTACCCAAAACATTATAAGGGATAATTTCCCTAATACCCAATTAATTCTTTCTTTCTTTTTTGTGACTTTTTTGCCCTCTCCTTCTTTCTCACTTAGATAGAGAAGTCATCATCCACCTTGCTGTGCTCCGGTGACCAGTGGCCGTCCGCGGTCTTTTGCGACCGGGTGACCGGAATCCTGCGACTGATGATCGGATTTCAGAATCCGGTGACCGGCGTCTGATTTTATTACCCCCCAATAATACCCAGTCATCATATTATTGCCCCCCAATAATCATATTATTGTTCCCCAATAACAATTTATTAGGGATCAATGATTTGTGAAAAATGAAGATGTTTTGAATTTTGAATTTTGAAACCTTTCGGAGGTTTATCCAAATAAATATATTATTAATACCGGTAATCATATTATTACCCCCCAATAACAAGTCTATTAGGGATCATTAATTAATGAAAAATGAAGATGTTTATAATTTTGAAAGTTTTAGTAGGGTTATCCAAATAAATAATCTCATTATTACCCCCCAATAAACATTTCATTGGCCCCCAATAATTATTATTTTTTTTGAATAAAGGGTGGTGCGGCTGCCCTCAAGCCTTTATTAATGAAACTGTCGAATACAAGGGGGGGGGGACAATGAACCAAAACCCCTTATTACAATATGCAACTAGAGAACATCCTGAAATACTATCATGAGTCTCTACTAAACAACTGTATTCAACAAAACACCAACTAGCAAAGAGCGCACTACTGGCGACTCTATTTGCTTTGACATAGGTCACACAGCGGTGACACAACCGAAAGATAACTTGATTTGCAACTCGATTACAGCTTAGCATAATTTCCATACACACTGCTTTCCCATCATGTTGCCAGTGGAAAGTACATCCAGTGACACTTAGTTTCACCCTGCCACTAGGAGGCAACGACCATTTAACCAAACAAGGAACTCGTCGCCTACCTAGGGCAGACCAGGCACACAAAAGGTGTAGTCCGGGACCAAGCCCATGTCGCCCTATCAAATAGTGATATGGACTTATTACCGGCATTAACCCACATTTAATTAAAACTAACAAGTAATAAAACATAACATAAAACATAAAATAATAAAAGTATAGGTCCTGAGCCAAAGCCTAGGCCCAACAACCACTAGGCCCAGCAAGGAAGGAGCACAGGTCCAACCCAATCCAACAACACCATGATCCAACCAGCGCTGCCACTGCCACCACCACGTCACCATCACCGCACCTCCGCCTGGCCACGATCTCCAACCAAAACCCAGCCACCGGAACAATCCGCCTTGCCACGATCTCCAACCAACACTCAGCCACGATCTCTGACATGAACCCACGTAGCCAACACCCTAGCAGAGAAAACGCAGCCTCAGAACCTCAGATCGATAGCGTAGCTTCAGCCACGGCGACCAGAATCCGCCATCTCTTCCCTCTGATCCGCCTGTCCCCAGCCATCCCTTGCGAAGCCCAGCAATCTATCCCGCCATCGAACACACCCAACCTCAGATCAGATCTAATCCGATCGAGATCGAATGGGTCAGTACCAACAACGGCCACAACTCGGCCACCACTCTCACCTCGACAACAGAGGAAGGATATCAGGCCATTAAAGCCCACAGTGGCCCGTCCGACGACGAAGTCCAAGGGACGCGCCGCTTGACGGTGCATACTCTCTCTTACAGATGATAGGCGCCTGCAGCGCGTTCTCTACAGCGCGTATAATCACGTTTTGAGAATGACTCTTGAATAACAAAGGGATTGAAAACCAAAACTATTTTCAATACCCAAAGGGAGAACAGACTTTCCATATATATAGAGGAGGAAGAAAATCAATTCACATAAGAGCCTCTTAAACTTAGTTGGAGTAGGTAAAGCCATCCCTCTAATTTCATATTGCAAAAGGTAGTAAACCCATACCCCTTAATTTCAAATGGAAAAGCCAATTTAAGAAGCCAACACCCATAACCTTAATTACAGCTAACACAAGAATGGAAGACCATATTGAAAATCACAAAACCCTTCATCCTAGCTGACTTTCATTAAATCTGTAAAATACCATTTCACACACTACCTATTGTAGAAGTAGATTACGGATGCAATTGAAAAACCCATGTATTTGTAGCAATTGAAGGACCATTAGACTTTTGTGAAAGA
The DNA here is from genome assembly GCA_002564525.1 of Rosa multiflora. Taxonomy (NCBI): domain Eukaryota; kingdom Viridiplantae; phylum Streptophyta; class Magnoliopsida; order Rosales; family Rosaceae; genus Rosa; species Rosa multiflora. The sequence goes on along the minus strand of BDJD01000837.1, from coordinate 6,807 downwards.
TATGCAATGCATGAGCTTACCTGAGCCATGAAGATAAAAGGACTTCTTCTGATCTTCAAACTTGGTCTTCGACAAGATAGCAGGACAACCACAATGGAGAAGAAGATTTTTCAATTAAACAAAAATAGTTTTCAGATGGAGAAGAAGATTGCAACTAAACACAATAGTCTTGGGCTTTAAACTTGGGCTTCAAACTTAGGCTTAAAAGGTAGAGTTTTGTTAAAAGAAGGAATACCAATATTTATACTAATAGATTTGTGTGATGTGTGTGATGCATTTACTGATGGTTTGGTAATTTGAGAAATCATAACTTCAAGGAATTTGATATCAGTGGTTACAATTTGGACCAAATCTATTTTACAATCCTAAATCGAACGTTTGAAGTTTGTTACTCATCCTATTAGTCCGAAATTACGCCTCTATTCTATACTTTCAACTTACGATGACATTTTCATGTACAGGAAAAATGATCATTGTTCATTTTTTCATTAAAAAAAATGTTTGCGCTGACTAATTAAATCATAAGTTAGTATCGTATAAAATGTTGTTTGAGGTGATTTCAATGTTATCTACGTGGGTATTAATATGTCTTGTATAAAAATCTTCTATTTTATAATAATAATTTAAATGAATAGCTCTTCATCCAAAAAATAATGTGACCTGCACAATAAGATATGAGATATATAAACTACTATCTAAACATGCAATTTCATGTTTTATCAAGGCTGCTCTTGGTTTTATCAAGGTCTCAATATCCAAGAAAGTTCAGGGATGGAAACAGGCTACTCTTAGTCAAGCTGGGAAAGAAACTCTTATCAAGGCTATTGCCACGGCTCTCCCAGCTTATCCTATGGCATGTTTTAAATTTCCAGTCTCACTTTGCACTCAATTGAGTGGTATTTTGGCAAATTTCTGGCTGGGAAATCAAGATTCTAATGGACTGCATTGGAAGTCTTGGAATTTCCTAAGTTTGCCTAAACAAGACGGTGGAATGGGATTCAGAAATTTGGTAGAATTCAATGATTCATTGCTGGCTAAACAAGCTTGGAGACTTACTCACAATCCCACTTCTTTATGGGCTCGTGTCCTGCAGCAACTGTATTTTCCATCAACTTCTTTTTGTTTCGCAAGAAAAGGTGCTTCAGCTTCTTGGATTTGGTCAAGTCTGTTAATTGGTAGAGATGTTATTCATTCTGAATCTCTTTGGAACATTGGTAATGGTACTTATGTTCAGATAGGCAGTGATACATGGATCCCTTCCAAACCTCCCTCATTGATCCATCTTCCGCTGGACTATGGGAACTTTCAGGTTGGTTCTCTCATCAATTGGAACACAAAAACGTGGAATCTGGAGTAAGTCAAAGACCTCATTACACCTGCACAATCCCTCTTGATTTCTGCTACTCCTATTACTGAACAAAACATTTCTGATACGTTGATATGGCCTCACACCAGAAACGGTGGTTTTACTGTTAAGTCAGGTTATCATCTCCTTCACTCTCGTTCTCAAGTTGGAGTAATGCAACATCCTCACAATTCATATGCTATTCCTAGCAGTCTTTGGTCCTGGATTTGGAAGCTTCAAACTATTCCTCGAGTCAAAAATTTCTTATGGCGTGCTTGTCATGGTATTCTTCCAACAAAGAGCAATTTATTTAGAAGGCATATTGCATCTTCAGCTGAGTGTCAATTGCACCCAAATGAAACAACTG
>BDJD01000836.1:104606-140532 GCA_002564525.1 Rosa multiflora | reverse complement strand
AAAATTTGAAGAAGCTTCGTTTCCTTAGTTTTTTTTTTTTTTTGACAAGCCTTAGCTTTTTCTTTTAGAAGTTTCCTACTTTCCTTTATTTACAGAGAGTTATGGACCAAGATTATGCATTAGCGCAAAAACCACGAACTTAGGCAAAAAAAGGAAGAACGTAGTCATCGTTCCACAAAAACACTATAACTTCAATCCATGGATTATTCTTCGTTTTCTTTTCTTCCCTAAAGATTAAGTCTTGAAAAAGACCTCACTATTCGTCTGTTTATAGTCCCGTGACTCCCGTCTCCATCAACATTTTGGAATAAAGTTTACTTGTTCTATGAGTTTACTTCTTCATCTTACCCATCCATTTCTTGCACTTACGCAGAAAAAATCCAGAAAAGGTATGGTATTGTTTCATCTCTAAACAGTACACACACATATAATGTTTGCAAATTTTAATGTTGACTGTTGCTCTGTATTCACAATCCCGAGAGAGAACCGTCCTTATTCCAAATTATGTTCAATCTAGCAGCATTCTAGGGTTTGTTTTTGTTGACCAACAATAAGTAGGGCAAATAATCAAGCTAATATGCGAATTACTTTTCATACATTTATATATATATATATATATATATATATGTATATAAGGGAAATGATGGAAAATGTCATATTAGAGTGTGAAATGATAAAAATGTCACCTAGTTTCCCACTTGATAATAAGGTCCATAATGAATTGTTAATAATATTAATTTAGACCTTATAAATAATAATTTGATGTTAAAAAATGTCAGTTTTTAATTTTTCTGATTCCAATTATGCCCTTAAAGCCAACTCTCGCTCAACCTTCTTCTTCTTGAGACACAAACCTCGAGAGAGTGTGAATGGCGAAGAACGACGCGTCTTTGGAATCGGTGTACGAGTTCTTGAAGCGGTGACGACTCGCCGATAATCGGATCCCTCCAGATCGTTCAGGTCAATCGGGAGTCGTACGACTCCTCTTTGTCTCTTGACATACTTGTCGAGATAGGAGAACGTGACGTTGAAATTGAACGCAGCTTTGCGCTCGGCGAACCCGAGAACGGTGTCGAGATAGGAGAGGGTCTGCTTGCTGGTGCCATCCTCGATCTTGAGGACGAAGTAGCACGACAAGTCGAGCACGGTCTTGACGGAGGTCACTGGAGTTTGGTTCCTCCAATCGGATCTCGCACCGGTCCCTGCACAACCTTCTCCGCTCTCGGCGAGCTTCTCGTCGCTACTGGCAGCGTCACTTACTTTGATGGGTGCCGCTCGGTGAGTTTATCTTCCCCGGTTGTTTTGATTCGTTTGCTTAGTTTCTTCGAATTCTTAGCTTAGTTTCTACAATAAGCTTATTGCATTGGAACTGTGGGGCTTAGTTTTGTTAAAGTTAATAGTTTTTTGGTGAAATTTAGGTAGGCAATTGTTAATTTTTGATGAACTGTACTCTATGAGTTATTGAATTGTAGGCTTTATGATGTCAGAGTTGTTTAGACTTACAATTAGGCATGGTTGAGATGACACTGCTTCTGAAATTAGTATATTTGATTGTGATGTTGATTCGATGAACCGAGTTTTTTTATTGTGATTTTTGTTTTTCTTGACATTTGATAGGTTTTTACAGCATGTTAACCGAAAAGTTTGGGAAGCATGATTTGGTTAAAGCCAAACAGGCTGTGCGGAGTCTTGTGGCGCCAGTGAGAATGGATGATGGAATGGATGAGGGATAAGCACCAAAGAAGAAGCAGGAGTTGATTGATAGCCCCGTGCTAACTGAACGTGATAAGGCAAAGCTAGATAGGTGAAAGAGGAAGGATATGCGCCAAAGAGAGGTAAGGTTTCTTTGTAATATATGATAGCTTAATCATATCTTACATGCATACTGCTTAGATATGGTGTATGTTGTTGGTGAACCATATAATTTGGGAATGTTGAGTGCGGATGTAATTGGATTAAGGTTATGTATGAGCTAGGTTGTATTCCTTTTGATGATTTACATGGTTGTAGGAGTAGTTTTGTTTTGTTTTCTAAAATGTAGCTTTTCGTTTATGCAGCAATAATATGAAATGCATTTAGCTGAAATGGAAGCGGGTAGGGCAGGATTGCCTATGGTCACTATAAATCATGATGGTGGTGGCGGCTCAAATGTCAAGGATCTCCGTCTGGAAGGCGTCAATGTTTCTGTGGGTGGACGTGATCTAATTATGGATGGTGTAGTAACACTTGGCATTATGGTAAGTTTGCTTTTCAGTGGATTAGGATCCTCTTGATTTGGTTTTCAAATTGATAGGAATCATTTGTTAAATTGTCCAATAGGATCTGATGGTACTTGTGGTTTCTAAATATAAAAAGTTGTTGACCAATATTATTGTAGCTTTAATGATGCATTTTCAATTGCATTTGACATAATAATTGCTTTGCGATTTATGCAGGACTTATTGGAAGAAATGCTACTGGAAAAACAATGTTTCTTAGGCACTTGGCTATGCATGCCATTGATAGCATTCGCCAAGTATTACACATGGAGCAAGAAGTGGCAGGTGATGATACATCAGCCTTGCAATGTGTTGTTAAAACTGATATTGAAAGAACCCAGCTTTTGGAAGAAGAAGATCGTCTCCTTGCTCAACAGGTTGAATTCTTATTTACTCATGTATTTATTCTAAATTCTTAATGGATGTGATGCTTATGCTCTTCATGAACTATATAACCTGAAGAGAGAACTGGAGCTGGAGAAAGAAGAGGGAAAGAGCAATGGAGAAATTGACAAAGATGCCATTGGACTGAGGCTTCAGATGCCAATGGAGAAATTCTTGATAGATGTCTTTTTCTTACTTGTTCTGGTTTTTGTATGTATATTTGTTAAATCATAGGAGTATAGTTACGATTTTCGTATTCAAGCCTTCTTTGATTCGCATTAAGCCCTCTTGTAATCTTTCCAGTAATACCTATTGCTTTGTTTGTCCATTTTAATACCTCTTGTAGTTACATTCTTCCCTCTGCTTTCTTTTACTCCAGACCATGTGCCATGTTTGCATATCCTGTACAAAATTCTGAAAATGACAAGAACATCAGTGCCTTTGATAGTTAAGTGGTCAGTGACTTGGTCTGTTACTTAGTTAGTGACATGTGATTAATAGTGACTTGGCTATCAATTTGTGACTTGGCTACTGACAGTTACTTGGTTAGTGACATGGTCAGTGACATGTAATTTGACATGGTTAGTTACTTAGTTAGTGACATGTGATTAACAGCGACTTGGCTACTGACAGTGACATGTAATGTGACATGGTCAGTTACTTAATTAGTGAAATGTGATTAACATTGACTTTGGCAGTTACATGATCAGTGACTTAGTTAGTTACTTGAGGTTAATAGTTACCCAGATAGTGACTTAAAAATTCCAAAATATGTAAGTGACATGCAGTGTGACATGGGTCAGTGACATGGATATAATTATGACTTGACAAGTGACATGTTATTGACAGTTACTTGGCTGATGATTGACAGTAACATGGTCAGCTACTTGAGATTAACAGTGACTTTGGTAGTTACATGATCAGTGACTTAGTTAGTTACTTGAGGTTAATAGTTACCCAGACAGTGACTTGAAAATTTCAAAATATGTAAGTGACATGCTGTGTTGCAGATCGAGTTATCTTTCCGTTGTGTCACCGCTGTGTGACCTGTGTCAAAGCAAATAGAGTCGCCAGTAGAGCGCTCTTTGCTAGTTGGTGCTTAGTTGAATACAGTTGTTTAGTAGAGACTCATGATAGTATTTCAGGATGTTCTCTAAGTGCGTATTGTAATCAGGGGTTTAGGCTCAATGTCCCCCCATTGTATTCGTCAGTTTCATTAATCAAGGCTTGAGGGCAGCCGCACCACCCTTTATTCAAAAAAAAAAAAAAAAAAAAAAAAGAAAAAAGTGACATGCAGTGTGACTTGAATTAGCGACATGGATATAATAATGACTTGAGAAGTGACATGTTATTGACAGTTGGCCAATAACAAATCAATTACCATACTAATGAATTGTATATACAACTTTCATTACTAAACATCACACAAAGATTAGCTAGCTAGGTAAACATTAGTAACAAATCAATTACCATACTAAGTGAAATACAATTAACAAAGTCATCTAACAAAAGTATTATCTCTCATACTAGCTACAAGAACAACATCAAAAGGACTAGTTGGACCCCAAGAAAGTTCCCATAGCAAACTTCCTCTTGTGCTGGCCATTCACCTCTTGTGGTCTAGACGACACCGCTTCCATGCCGCATCCACTCATTCTGATTTTCTTATTGATCTAGCTAGCTCCTTTGCTTCTCTACTTCTCTTTGTAACTTTGCAACCCACAATGCTTTCAAGCTACTCAATAGCTTGAAATTTCCTCCAGGCTGCTAAATTTATCAAATGTAGCAATTAAGAATGGAATAATTCAGTTTTGCTGACAAGTACACAATGTTAGGTGACATTAACAAATAGGAATAAAAGAAAAGTTTTATTACAGACAAGTAGGCAAGTAAACCTACATTTAAGTAAAGCAATAGCACTACTACCTCAACCAAGTCTGTTATAGAAGATGCAATGTTGCTTATTCAAATTTTATGGACTCGTATTATTCAGGTACCTAAATTCGTCATATGTAAAGAACATGATAATACACACGGAAACGTTCAAGCATAATCGAAAGTCTTATTACCTAGCATAATCAAAGAATCAAAGACATTTTTAGTATTTCATTTACAGAAAACAAGATATGAAACGGGAAGGAAAAGATATATAGAGGACTTTTGTCACAACGTATTGGTATCAAAGCATAGTTTCCCCCACAAATCGACAATTGCAAGTAAACCTAAATCTGCAGAATATTTAGTCCAATTAGAGTCAACTCCACTTTAGCACGAGAATAATACCACGGCCACTTAATTGATGACCGAACTTACCGGAAGAGGCAAAATTGCCTTCCCTATGGTCACTAACACTTGAGCTCTGTTTTCTCACCTTAGCGGCCGAACGTTTCCTCCTTTCTTCTTCTTCTTCTATCAACCTAGCTTGTTCTTCATCCTCCTATCTTGCAATTTTTGCACTACAGCACAGGAATACATAATCACAAGTTCAACTAAAATTGCAATTGGAAAATGGTGGTTCCTTTTTAAAATGAAAAGGAGGAATAAAATTATTAATAGGAACAAGCTGCTTATCTTCTCATTTCCTCCCTCTGAATATCTTCAAATCCTGCCTCCATGTCACGAACGTCGTAGTCGTCAGCAAATTTATTTGGATTGTAACTGCAAATATTTCAGATTGCTATTCAGTAATATGACACAATAACTCCTCAACAACCAAAGTTTCAACCTAAGATCAATGACATCATCCTCTTCGCTAAATTCTTAGAGAACAAATCAATCCTAGGGTTTGTTATTTTCTGAGGTGGAGTTAAATTACCGGAATGCTTTTAGGAGTGGAGGTTGTAGAGGTAGTTAGGCTACTTGTTGAAACGGACACCGGCATGGCTCCGGCCGAACTGTTTGACCAAGGAGTTGTTCTTCTTGACAATCTCCCAGATCAACTGTCCTGGAACGGTGGCCATTGTAGCCTAGCAAAAGCTGTACCAACCGATCCAAATGGATTATTATATACATACAAGACTAGAATCAGAGTTCGATTTGTTAGAAATCGAATCGAAATCCTAGCTACAAAAATCACAAAGCAGGAATAACTCTCGAAAAGCTCAAGAATGAAATCGGACCTCCTGAGGATCTCCGAAGCAAGTCTCGAAAATCAGTGCCGCCTCTACCAGATTTACAGAGTCGATTCAAAGCTCCCTCTCAGACGAAGAAGCGCAGAAATGACGGAGTAGGGAGACAAGGCGTACTGGACGCCATTGGGGAGAGATAGAGAGATGAATGAGTCCGAATGGATACGAGTTCAGTGAACTCGGGATTGGGTAACGGGAGGAAGAGAGAGAGCTGTCAGTGGCAGTTTTTGTAATTATTGTTACTTTCAGTGGCAGGTTGTGAAGAGGTGACCTTAATTATCATGGGGACATTTGTGTGTCCTAGATTATAATAAGGCACTTCAAAATGACCTCTTTTATCATTGACCCATATATATATATATATATGTATATATATATAGGTAACAATATAACGTAAATAATGTGGTAAAAGAACAGAATAATGTAACCTTCTTTTTCTTTTTGGTATATGGAATAATGTAACAGTACTTACTGAATGTATGATTTTCGGTTTCCCTTAAATCAAATCAAGGAAAAAAAGGTACATGTTCACACAAGGTATTGACCACCCACCAATGTCGTGTAGGTTGGGCAATGACTAGTTACTATCACTTGCATGAATTAATGCATAAAATGTGTGTGTGTGTGAGAGAGAGAGAGAGAGTGCCAGGACCCACCCCGAGATCTCACCCTAGAAACTAAGGTGGCCATGCTGGGCCCACTCATCGAGAAAATCATATTGAAAATTTGACAAAACCACCCCTAAAAGTGGACAACCCAAAAAAAAAACCTGTTAACCATAAAATAACACTTCTAACAATCGCTCTCAAAACCCCTGGAGCCACCCTGCTCCCAAAACTGAACAACGCCATAATTCAGAGTGATAAAATTATCTGAGTAACTCAAATTTACAACCAAGTTATAGGTTACAATATTAATACAACAATCTCATGGCTATCAGAGCAGTCTAGAACCAAAAGAACAATGATAAACAAAGTAGGTTAGCAAGTAACCTACGAAGGATAGATGGCAGCGGTGGTGCTAAGCCTCAACTCCTAAAGCCGAACAGCTACATTGCAGACTGAGCTTTAGAAACAGAAGGGCCCAGGGGAAAGTACATAAAAACGTTGGCGTGAGTGGATAAAATAAATAATTGTAAAGAAAAGGGAGTTTATACTTTCCCACATTTATTCCTTTAAAAAAAAAATCGATACATGCAACAATGGTAAAACATTTATCTTTAAAATCGAGAATCTCATAAAGACAAGCCAGCCCTGCTGATTAAGGGAAATCGGACTAGCCCCGCTAATCAAAAATAATATAATAAGTAGGGAAAGATGATAGTTATACGAGTGAGCCTCCCAAGCTAAAGTATTCTCATACTCCCATATATACCCTTACGGCACTAAGTGTAGCGATTAGGATATTGGGCTTCAGCATTACTGTCAGAAAGACAGTTCACGTCGCCACAAAGGAGAACTCAATGCTAGCATGATAAATAATCACCCTAAGTACAGCATAGGAAAACATGAGAAAACCAAAATCAGTAAAGCTTCCCCGACTCTCAAAATAAATGCCTGCACGAGTACGGTTCCCAACCGCACTCAGAAAAATCTCTAAATAAGAAAATCAATAAATCAATGCCGTGTCCTACACACCAAAATATTCTCAGGTCAATGATGAATAAGCAAGGAAGTTCAATAATGAACTAAAATTTCATTTTGGAAAATACTTCATTGAAAAACAACGTAGATCATAATTTCAAATCTGAGCATAACAAAATCAATATCCGAATTTTCATGAAAATCATCATTGAAAGTACTTCCACGAGATAAATCGAAATCAAAATCCGAAAACAATCATATGCTTGAAAAGTAATATGATAATTAAATAAAGCACTAGTTCAAGAATTAAATACATACATCATTCTTTAAGAAATAAAAGTCCACTCATAATAAACGGCTAATCTTGCCGTCGGTCGGAATCCTCCTCAAATGGGGCCTCCTCTTGTCCTGTACAAACAATAATCGTTCGTGAATAATCACAGGACAGAAAATAATTTTCTGATAATTTAAACCGAATTTCTAATTGTCTCTTTAATCTCAAGTTCTTAAATCATCCCCGATAACCATCCAAACTTCACCATACTTCATAAATAAACTCTACAACATTTATCGGATTTTATGGGCTAAAAATAAAAGTCGGAAGGCAGCCCTACGTGCCTCCGCGCTAGAGGTGGCAAACGGGCCTCTAACCACGAGCACGGCACCGGCCCGACACGCTTAAAAGAGGACCAGCACGGCCCAAGCCTGTTAGTGGCCCGACACGACCCAAGCACGTTAGAATAATGGGCCGGTTGGGCCTAGGAATATTAGCCCATTGGCCCGGCCCGGCACTGCCTGAGCAAGACATATTGTGAGCCGGCTGATAGGAGCATAATTATGCGATATTAATAACGTTAACCTCTACACTTTCTTTGTTAGTTAGTGTATTTTCTCGTTATTTAAGTTGTTTACTTGTTTTATAGGTATTTTGAGCAAAGAAGGAGAAAAGAAGTAAAAGAGGGATTGAAAGGCAAAATCGGCAAATCTGCTTGTGCAGATCAGTCAACTTCAACAGATCACTGAGACCAGCTCACAATGATCCAGAGAATGATCTTTATATTGATGGAAAGCTTCGGATGTCTAGTTTCCAGATCTTTTTACGGCTTGCCAATACCATTTTTCTAGAAGAATTTATGGCCTATTTAGTACAAGAAGGTCAGGCTGCGCGTGAATCTGAGGTTGGACGGGAATTTATGTTTTGAAGCCCAAATCACACCGAAAAGCCCAAGGACGAGTTTGTGCATCATATTCTAACTTAATGGGCGATGTGAATGGTTGGAATAAGTCATCAAGTTCAAGAGCCAATAGGAAAACTCCACCTAAGCACATGAGCCCTAATTCTTTTAGGTTTTGGATTTCCTACACAACAAGAAAGACGAAGGCAACCTCTAAGCATATAAAAGGAGATCAATCTGCAGCAGCTCTGTTCTTCTCTCCTTTCTTCGCTCTTCCTCCCCTTCTTTGTTTTGTTTTCTTTTATGTTTAACTAGTTTTTATTAGTTAGGGGGCTGCTTGAAGCCCCAAATCATGATTGTAAACTTATTATGACTTTCAATTAGTTTTGTTTATCTATTGGATGAGAATCTAATTTCTATCTTCATATTGATGATTCCTTTGCATGTTTTCTTTGGTGCGCAACTTAGATTGCATGTTTAGGATTCTATTGCTAAGAATGATCATTGCCTGTGCCTTGTTTCGAGGGTTCCGTTGAGAGTTCTAGAGTAGTAAATCGTCTATAAGGCGAGTGATTAGGTTCCTAGATTAATTGAGACGCGTCGTACTCATGATGTCTTGTGATGTCTCGTTTTTCTTAATCTTAATGATTTCTATGTGTTAAATCTAGAGTTGCGTCAACCTAGGTTGCATTTTAGAAAATAGGTTAGGTGTAGAGCGTCTCTCACCTAGCATACAAGTAAGGAAAAACAATAGGCTAATTCAGGCGTTGGGTTAACCTGAGCAGCTTCATCCATATATAAATGAAATTAGGTTGAACATGATTCGTTACTTGATTGATTGGTGGTGGATGCAATTCCTCTAACTTGTTTTATCTTTGATTTTCAAGACCCTGAATCAAGTATTTTTATTTTCGGAGTCATTTAGTGTTTCGTTTTTATTTAATTAGTTCGTCAACCAAAAGACCTTAAAAAATTATCAAACTTTGTCAGTAGTTAGTTTATCATGTCTAGAGTGTGTCTGTAAATTTTCGTGACATTTAGAATAGTTTAGAGTCGTCTGCCAGTCAGATCTTTCTAACTGAACAGTTTAGGTTTATTTTGTTTTGAGTCTTTAGATTAGTGATTAGACCACAATCTCTTGCGGGAACGATCCCTACTTACCTATACTATTTTCGACATTCTTGTAGGGTTAAGTTGTGGGCATTTTTGTGCATCTATTTAGGTGTATAGAAAAGCCTATTACCGGCTCGTTACAACACCTGAAGGTAACTCTCTTGAAGATTTGGTTGCTTCTATGACTAATACTGCTTCTTCTTGCATACAGAGCATGAAATCTTGTACACAAAATATTGAAGAATCTGTTGAGAAGATTGGGCAATATGTGGAGATAATTTTGGCCTGCTTGAATCAAGAGTCAAGAGAGCCAGAACCAATTCAAGAGCTTTCAACAATTGAGGAGGATGATTGGCCGGCAGTTAATGAGGCGCATTACCTCAAGAGAACTCTCCTACACATATGACAACTCTATGGGAGCCCCCTACAACCACTGTGTTGCTTCAATCTCATGATACATCACGTGACTCATTCTTAGATGAGGATGAAAACTACATCATCCACTACACAACAGAGCTTGAAGCGTTGGAGGAGGAAGATCCCTTTGATGATTAGTGGTTTTATAATGAAGAAAGTAAGGAGGAGCTTTATGACAGTGAGTTCAATGTGCTGGAAGCAATCACCATACCTCATGAAGATCAAGAGTGTTTCAATGATGATATAGGTGATTTTATAGAAGAGGATACCATCAAATCAATTATCATCGGGCCTCTATCTCTAGTACACGGTACACCACCTGATTCCTCCTTGCCATATTCAAGCTCTACACATGTTTCTTCCATCCAAGAAATCATTGATTTTGTCGATCATGTGGAGATGGTCATTTGCAAGCATTTGACATATGATAAGGAGATCCTTCTATCCATGTTTGGTGGATCTCATAGGAGATGGAGACAATGGAAGAAGAGAAAGAAAAAGAGGATCATCCAATCCCATGTTTCCATTACTCCCAAGCTACCTAAGTTATTATCAAGAGATCATGAAACTTCACTTAAAAGGGTTAAGCATTTGAGGGAACCAAGACCTAAACCTCCTAATTACTCTTGATGGAGAGTATGTGTGTTAGGCTGAGGACATTAAACCAAGTGCTACTTAGGAGGTAACCCAATGATGGAGGAGTTGGAAGCAGCACAGATTGCTCGCCACACAGATTTGATCTCTCTATCTCTTCTCTTTTATTTATGTTCTTTGATTTTATTTGCTCCATTGTGTGTTTTTGGTTGTGTTTGATCTTTTTTTTATGCTTGATTTGTTCATTGTTGTGCTTTATAGTCAAACATTGAGGGCAATGTTTAGATCAAGTGTGGGGGGAAGGTTAAACAATTTGTTGTTTTGCTTAGAGTCTTTGTTTTAGGAGTTTTGGCTTTAATTTCATATTTTTTTTCGAAATCCACCGACCAGTCGGCAAAGTCCGCCGACTGGTCGTTGTTTGTCTATTTCAGGGTCAGAAGCTCACCGACCAGTCGGTCAAATCTGCCGACCGGTCGTCAGAAAAAAAAAAAAAAAAAAAAAAAAAAAAAAACTGAAAAATCAACCAAGAAAAAAATATTATAGGTTTTGTTTTTGTTTTTGTTGAGTCTTCAGGAGTCTTCCAACACTATGATGAGCATGAACTATCGATTTGAATTATATGGTTACAAGATGATTGCAAACATGATTTTGAATTTTATGGTTGAATTTCATGATGGATGGGAAGGGATGAAGACACTAGGATTACCACCAAACCCAAACTAACCGGTGTCCCTTTATGCACACAAGTTGTGCAACCCCCTAGTTAACTCCTTTGAGCCTACATTTAGCCTTTATTTCATCACCCACATAATCCTTAAACCTTGAACCTAGTGTAGTTTTTCCTTTACCCTTATTCTTAAGATTTAGTGGAGCTATATTCATGAGATATTTCCGTTCAAGGTGATTGTTGTACAAAACAAGTGTGGGGGAATCAGATTCATGATCCAAAGAAAAAATATTTATTGCCGTGAAAAAAAAAAGAAAAAAAAAGAATTATTCGGCATTGAAAGAAAAAAATAATACAAAGTTTGGATCTGATTCTCTGTGTGAAAAAGAAGATTGATTAGAAGTGAAGGCCCAACATGAAGAATTTGGCCTTTGTCCTACTTCACAAATGTTGTAGATGTTATACCTTGAGAACTTTAAAGACTTTTCATCTCTTACTTCATTACTCACTCCACTAGGTTTTTATAATCTTTGTTATTTCCTATCCTTTCTTTCATTAAACCTCAACCCTTGGCCCCATTACAACCTTGAATAAAGACCTTCTGATCTTTGACGTTGTGCATTCGATTTGTGGAGACTTGTGCAGAGGGGTGAGCATATGGTGTCACTGGCCTTCATCTGAGTTTTGGCATTCAAATCATGGGATCATAATGAAAAAAAAAATATCAGAAAAAGCTTTTCTTTCTTGTTATCATATGTGAGCTATTTGTTTGCCTTATTACATCATTCCTCTCACATATAACTTGAGTGAATATTATGCTTAGGCATCAAGTCAGAAAATCATGAGAGAAATTAAAGAAATTGAGAGCATCCTTGTGAGAAATTAAGTTGAAGCTTGTTTGAAACATGAAGATGTTGAGTTTTTTTTTGTTGCATCGGTTTGGAATATCTCTGCAATATATTTTGAGCATGATGGTTATCAAAGTAAATTAGCTCTTAAGTCTGATTATAGATTTGATCTCATCCGAGCTTGAATCTTGTTGACCATATGTGCAGGCTTAAAAGTTCTCTAAGATGTTTGGAAGACGTTAGGTCTGTGTCTTTTGTTCTAGTGTCTAGTTGTTTGCTAGGGACTAGCAAAGCTTAAGTGTGGGGGTATTTGATAGGAGCATAATTATGCGATATTAATAACGTTAACCTCTATACTTTCTTTGTTAGTTAGTGTATTTTCTCGTTATTTACGTTGTTTTCTTTTTTTATAGGTATTTTGAGCAAAGAAGGAGAAAAGAAGTAAAAGAGGGATTGAAAGGCAAAATCGGCAAATCTGCTTGTGCAGATCAGTCAACTTCAACGGATCACTGAGACCAGATCACAATGATCCAGAGTATGATCTTTATATTGATGGAAATCTTCGGATGTCTAGTTTCCAGATCTTTTTACGGCTTGCCAATACCATTTTTCTAGAAGAAGTTATGGCCGATTTAGTACAAGAAGGTCAGGCTGCGCGTGAATCTGAGGTTGGACGGGAATTTATGTTTTGAAGCCCAAATCACACTGAGAAGCCCAAGGAAGATTTTGTGCTTCATATTCCGACTTACGATGGACAATTGGCATGATGTGAATGGTTGGAATAAGTCATCAAGTTCAAGAGCCAATAGGAAAACTCCACCTAAGCACATGAGCCCTAATTCTTTTAGGTTTTGGATTTCCTACACAACAAGAAAGACGAAGGCAACCTCTAAGCATATAAAAGGAGATCAATCTGCAGCAGCTCTGTTCTTCTCTCCTTTCTTCGCTCTTCCTCCCCTTCTTTGTTTTGTTTTCTTTTATGTTTAACTAGTTTTTATTAGTTAGGGGGCTGCTTGAAGCCCCAAATCATGATTGTAAACTTATTATGACTTTCAATTAGTTTTGTTTATCTATTGGATGAGAACCTAATTTCTATCTTCACATTGATGATTCCTTTGCATGTTTTCTTTGGTGCGCAACTTAGCTTGCATGTTTAGGATTCTATTGCTAAGAATGATCATTGCCTGTGCCTTGTTTCGAGGGTTCCGTTGAGAGTTCTAGAGTAGTAAATTCGCCTTATAGACGAGTGATTAGGTTCCTAGATTAATTGAGACGCGTCGTACTCATGATGTCTTGTGGATGTCTCGTTTTTCTAATCTTAATGATTTCTATGTGTTAAATCTAGAGTTGCGTCAACCTAGGTTGCATTTTAGAAAATACGTTAGGTGTAGAGCGTCTCTCACCTAGCATACAAGTAAGGAAAAACAATAGGTTAATTCAGGCGTTGGGTTAACCTGAGCAGCTTCATCCATAGATAAATGAAATTAGGTTGAACATGATTCGTTACTTGATTGATTGGTGGTGGATGCAATTCCTCTAACTTGTTTTATCTTTGATTTTCAAGACCCTGAATCAAGTCTTTTTATTTTCGGAGTCATTTAGTGTTTCGTTTTTATTTAATTAGTTCGTCAACCAAAAGACCTTAAAAAATTATCAAACTTTGTCAGTAGTTAGTTTATCATGTCTAGAGTCTGTCTGTAAATTTTCGTGACATTTAGAATAGTTTAGAATCGTCTGCCAGTCAGATCTTTCTAACTGAACAGTTTAGGTTTATTTTGTTTTGAGTATTTAGATTAGTGATTAGACCACAATCTCTTGCGGGAACGATCCCTACTTACCTATACTATTTTCGACATTCTTGTAGGGTTAAGTTGTGGGCATTTTTGTGCATCTATTTTGGTGTATATAAAAGCCTATTACCGGCTCGTTACAAACACAAAATTTCATTTTGTTTTTAAAAATATGTATTTAGTCCATATTTAAAAATCACAATGATGAGATTTGAATATTAGACCTCTTTATTTAAAATCTCATGACAATTCCACCAGTGCTATTTCTTTATAGGTGCCGTGACCACTTACCCAATTCAGCTTAAAAATTGTCCACTTGCTCCACTAAGAGTTTTCTAACCCCATTTACCCAATTCAACATCTACTGACAGTTTTGCCCCTATTAATCAAATTGAAACTCACAGATCTCTCTCCTCGCAGACTCTCTCTCCTCCCGGACTCTCTCTCTCTCTCTCTCTCTCTCTCTCTCTCTCTCTCTCTCTCTCTCCAGTCGGCAGTGGCGACCACGCCTTCAACACCTTCTTCGTCAACCTTGAGCCCGGTGCTGGCTCACACATCCCAAGCCCCATCTTTGTCAACCTCAAGCCCACCGTCAATCGCTGAACACCGTTCTGGTGCCAATCACCGATCTGGTGCCGACCACCCTCAATCACCGATCACCGATTTGAAGCTCCCATCCAGCTGCGGTGCCGGAACCTCACCAAACTGAGATAGATCGGAGATGGGCTGCAGGTGAGCGACTGCAGAAGAGGACCTGGAAAAGACGAAGGCGAAGATGGGACCGGTCGGAGATAGGTTGCAGGTGATGGGCTGCATGTGAGTGACTTGAGAAGACGAAGGCGGTCCAGTCGGAATCGGGCTGGAGGAGCATGGGTATCCACAGGGGAAGCTTGGGTGGCCGGAGAAAAATTCTGATGGTTTTTTTTTTTTTCTGATTTCGATGGTTTTTTTTTTCTTTCTAATTTCGATGGGAAGAGCTCCGAGAATGGGGAAGGAAAAAAAAAAGAAAGAAAAAAAAGTGAACGTTTACAATTGAACATATAAATTGATCAATTGTGTCTGTAGTGTATTCATTTTGGTTCACTTGAGGGCAATAATATGATTATTGGAGGGTAATAATATGATTATTGGGGCAATAATATGAGTATTGGAGGGCAATAATAAGATTACTGAGGGGCAATAAAATGTTTATTGGAGCAATAATAAGATTATTGGGAGGCAATAATTAAATTATTTATTTAGATAAACCTCCGAAATCTTTCAAAATTCAAAACATCTTCATTTTTCACTAATTATTGATCCCCAATAAACAAGTTTATTGGGGGGCAATAATATTATTACTAGGTATTATTGGGGGGGTAATAAAATCAGACGCCAGAATCCGGTCACCAATTCCGGCAACCAGTCGCCGGATTCCGGTCACAGTCGCCGGAGTCCGCTGCCAGCCACTAGTCACCGGAGTCCGGCAAGGTCTCCTATCACTCCTCTCTCTAAGTGACAAAGAAGGAGAGGACAAAAGTGTCCCAAAAATAAATAAAAAGAATAAAAAAAAGAATTAATTGGGTATTAGGGAAATAATCCCTTAGAGTGTTTTGGGTAAATGAGATTAAAAAACTTTTAGTAGAGCAAGTGGGCAATTTTTAAGCTAAAAATGGGTAAATGATCATTTCCCCTTCTTTATATTGTCAAAATAGTGAAATAAAACATTATATTCTTGTTTTGACATAAAGTATTTTTTCTAATCACATAATAATACAACTATAGAATGAAGGAAAGAATAATATGGTACTAAATCTTCATTATATTAATAAAGATTAATCTCACAATAATATACTACAAGCAATATATTTTGATTCTTTCTTTCTTGTAGTGGAATATAAAAAATATTAGAAAATTAATCTTAAAAAGTTAAGATTAAGAAAAATATTGTAGAACTTAATTTATTTTAATTTTCTAAATAGTTATATAAAATTAATTTTTATTTATTTAAATTAAGATTTTAAAATCATGCTTTATAGTGGGTAGGCACGAGCACAGCCTGTTTATTGACCCGGCATGAGCACAGCCTAACACGATATGGGCTCGGGCCATGGGCAGGATCGGGCTTAATGTTTAAGTAAATGGTCCTGCACGATAATAAATGGGCCGGTCCAAGCACGGCACGAAGCACGACTAGGCCTGCTTAAAATGGGCCGGGCCTGCAAGTTTGCCATCTCTACTCCGTGCGTCACCAACAGTGGCGGCGCGTGGAGTTCACATGCCACCGGCCACTACCTCCGATGGCGACCAAATTTTAGCAGCAACAACTACTCATCAAGCCCAACACTTATCTCAACTAAAACAAATTCCAATTTTACCTTGAAGTGCTTGAAATCGGCGGTGAAATTTTTCCAGAAAATTCAAAACCCTAGATTCGGGTTTTTGCTTGATTCTCCCTCTACACTGTAAATTGATGAGTGAAACTTGAGAGGAATGACAAAGGGCCCGAGGCGCTCCTAATGGACTTGGTTTGGTGGCTGGAGATGGCCAGAATTGGAAGAATTGCTGGAAAACCTCTGACTACTACCATGAGGGTTTTTGCTTCGATTTGAGATTTTTCGGCCAAATCGCCTTAACCCACGATCCCTAGTGTGTAGAGGAGGAAGAGGTGCTCCAATATTGGCCGGTTGCACACTGGTTGGTGGCCGGACGACGGTGAATCGAACGGAAAAAGAAGAAACCGGCGGAAACGAGGGAGAGAGAAAATTTACTGTGGGTTTCCGGAAATGTAAACCTATAGTGGTAACTTTCCATATATATACCCAATTTACCATGAACAGTAACTTTTTTATTTCACTCATAACTTTGGCATACAAACTCCGATTTTTATGTACCACATATGCATGCGCTCGGTTTAACGTCCTCTACAACTTTAATAAAGAACATTTCTCAAATTTTGACCCAAACAAAAAGTCAACTTTTAGGGCCCACTAAAAGTATCGAAACAAAGTAAAAAGTGACAGTAGTTGTCGTTTACCGTCCAGATGACTAGTAAACGGGTAAATTAAGATATGGGACGTTACAGAGAGAGAGAGAGAGAGCACGGGAAAACTGGCTTGCACATGCTAAAACTCATAGTCATAGTGAAAAAGCTTGAAATTGAAGTAACAATGGTGAACGAAACCCTAAGCTAGAGGTAGAAGACGAAGAAAAACAGAGAGAATAAGAAGAGAAATAGCTGGTATGGAGTTTGTACAATTTCGCAACTAACGACACTAAGCTTGATTAAGGATTAACCACTAAGCTTGATTAACCCTTCTATACCAATCGTGTTGTAACTAATTATTATACTCTTTTGTAAAACCATATACATGCTCAAAACATATGCACATTAACTCGACAATAATCATAAAAGGATCAAGGCTTACCTTCAGCAATCACATGCATGAATTCCATCTTCTGTAGCTACACAAAAATGGTCACTTGAAGATGGCCTTCTGTTACTTACCAACTTGCTTCTCAGTGGACAGAACAATATGCAATAATCGTGGTAGTAACAGGGACCAAGTTCATCTATTTATAGGGGAAATGATCATTTACCCAATTTCAGCTTAAAATTTGCCCAGTTGCTCCACTAACAGTTTTTTAACCCCATTTACCCAAAACACTCTAAGAGATTATTTCCCCTTTACCCAATTAATTCATTTTTTATTCTTTTTATTTATTTTTGGGACTTTTTTGTCCTCTCCTTCTTTCTCACTTAGAGAGAAAAGTCATCCTCCACCTTGCTGTGCTGCGGTCACTAGTGGCCGGCAGCGGACTCCAGCGACCGGTGACCAGAATCCAGAATCCGGCCACCAGACTGTTAACCGGATTCCGGAGTCTGAATTTATTGCCCCATAATAATATCTAGTAACCATATTATTACCCCCCAGTAATCATATTATTGCCCCCCAATAACCATATTACTGCCCCCAATACTCATATTATTGCCTCCCAATAATTATATTATTGCCTCAAATAATCATATTATTGCCCTCCAGTGAATTGCATAAACTCCCAAAACCAAAATGAATACACTACAGGCACAATTGATCAATTTATATGCATATTATTGCCCCCCAATACTCATATGATTGCTTCCCAATAATCTTATTATTGTTCCGCAATAGACTTGTATAACTACTCAATAAAACTTTTTTTTTCATTCTTCTGTCAAATTTACCAAAAAAAAACAGAACGACTTCGTCCTCCCCAATCAACAAATTGCTCGTCTTCAAATCCAGATGCACGAACATATTCCAATGACACGCGTCAATCCCAGACAGCAACTGCAGCATCCACCTTTTGACCTCGCCGCAGCCAATCCCGCTCTCCTTCTTCTTCACCGCTTTGATCAGTCTCTAGGTCACTGGCTAGAAACTCGAGCAAGAGCACGGCGTCCTCGTCGTCGAGCCGGAAGTACTAGTACAAAACGACAACGTTGGGGCAGCCATGGAGCGTTTGGAGGGCCTTGAATTCCCGGAAGGCCAACTGGTAGTCGTGGACCTCCTTGAGAGCGACGCTAAGGTTGTCGGCGAGACGGCAGGCGCGGTAGAAGTCAGAGTAGGCGCCGGATCAGACCCGCTCGAGGATCTGGTACTTGGCTATTATCTCGGGTCAGGTGTGGATGCTCCAGCTCTTCGCTAGTGGAGATCGATCAGTTTCAGTTTCAGTTTAGATTCATTAGAGAGAAAAGTCATCCTCCACCTTGCTGTGCTCTCTCTCTCTCTCTCTTTCTCTTTCTCTCTCTCTCTAAATGTGGTAGTAACAGGGACCAAGTTCATCCATTTATATAGGATAGTTAACCCTTAGATTCATTCTATTAAGGTAATTCTTAAGGGACAAGTCTCCTAATTAGAATCCTAATGTATTACAATCTTGTAGCCTTTCTTGTAGACTAAGCAATGGATTATTATCTTTAATGAATTGATACACTGCTTCATTAAGTTACTAGTATTGATTTACAGTTTGTAACCAGTGAAGAGCTGGAACATCCTACTAGCTCAGGATGATGAGGAGGGCGTAGAGCATGCCATCTTTTACCTTGGCAGGATACTCACCGATTGCAAAATGAGGTACACTCCAATGGAAAAGCTATGTCTTACATTATACTTCTCAGCATTTAAATTGCAGCATTAGATGTTATCTTTTACTACTTGCATCATTGCTCAAACCGATCTAGTCAAGTATATGTTATCGCGACCTATCTTGATTCTTGAGAGGTCGTATTGGCAAGTGGGTGCTCACCTTGTCAGAATTTTCGCTACAATATGTACCACAGAAAGCAGTAAAGGGGCAAGCCATCGCAGACTTTTTGGCACATCACCCTATGCTGGGTCCCCGCGGTGAGAGATTTAGAGGTTGTAGCCGAAACTTTAGATCGCCCGGACTTGTCGTGTTTGCCATAATACGCCGCGCTGTATCAAGCCACAGTCTCACTCCAACCTTGGGTGTTATATTTTGACGGTTCAAGGACAGATACACTAGCAGGGGCAGGGGTTGTCTTGGAAAACCCAGCTGGCGATCGTTTTTCCTATTCCTTCCAATTAGAGTTTTGGTGCACTAATAGCCAAGCAGAATATGAGGCCCTCATTATTAGCCTAGAGGTGTTGTTGGAGCTAGGAGTTAGAGACGTCCAAGTACGCGACGATTCTTTGCTCGTGATCAATCAACTTCACTAGAAGTTTAGGTGCACAAGCTACTTGCTCGCACCATATTTGGATCACGCACTTGAACTTTTGGTCCAATTTGATGACGTGCACTTAGAACATATTCCTCGCAAACGCAACTTAGCTGCCAATGAACTTGCTCAGTTGGCTACTGGCATTAGCTTGAAATATGGCATTCGCGAGCGAATTCTCAAGGTCGAGAGACACACGCTGCCTTCATGGCTTGCACGACCTGACCAGCCAGAAGAACCAATGGTAGCAGTTTTAGATCCTATTGACGTGGATTGGCGTATCCCTTTGATCGCGCACCTCAAGCAGCCAGAGCCCATGACAGACAGGAAGATCCATTTTCTTGCACTAAATTACTTCCTCAGAGGTGACGAGTTACGACGATGTGGCAAAGATGGTATAGACTTCAGGTGTGTGTATGGCAAAGAAGCAAAGCGATTAATGCGCGAGGCACATGCGGGTGTTTGTGGAACCCATCAAGAGGGTCCAAAAATGCGTTGGCTAATCAGGAGTGATGGGTATTATTGGCCCAGTAATTTGAAAGATTGTATCGCATTCGCGAAAGGATGCTAAAATTGCCAGGCACATGGACCAGTCCAGCACATTCCTAATATTCCCATGCAGCCTATCATTAAACCCTGGCCTGCGCGAGGTTGGGCACTGGACTTGATTGGAATGATTCATCCTCATTCTTCACTCCAGCACAAGTTCATCATTGTCTCTACTGACTTTTTCACTAAGTGGGTGGAGGCGGAGCCTTTGAAGGAGGCCTCCGGTGCCACCATTCGCTAATTCATTTTTCACAATATTATATGCAGGTTTGGCATCCCAGAGGTGTTGGTGTCGGACAGGGGGGTAGCATTCATGGGTGGTGACGTGGAGAAGCTCGTAGATGAATTAGGCATACAGTTTATCCATAGCACTCCCTATTACGCTCAATCTAACGGTCAAGCAGAGGTCAGTAATAAGATTACCATTACCTTATTGAAGAAGATGCTTGTCGAGAACCCTCGCCAATGGCATGAAACACTGTATGAGATACTATGGGCCTATCGCACTTCCAAGAGGAACCCTACTGCCACCACGCCCTCTGCCTTGATGTTTGGCCATGATGCAGTTCTCCCCTTGGAAATCAATGTTCAATCCCTGGGCGTCCAAGACCAACATCACCTGATCGGTGAAGATTATGTCCAGGCTATGTGGCAGGAGCATAAAGATCTTAGCGAGCAGCGCTTAGAAGCTTTGGACAGCTTAGTGATGGAAAAGCAACGCATTGCTCGTGCCTATGATAAGAGGGTGTGTGGACACAGTTACAAAGAAGGTGAGCTCGTTTGGAAGGCGGTATTGCCGTTTGGCGAGAAGTTGACCGGCCGCGGTAAATGGACTCCCCGCTGGGAAGGGCCCTTTGTCATTCATA
Organism: Rosa multiflora; assembly: GCA_002564525.1. NCBI lineage: Eukaryota > Viridiplantae > Streptophyta > Magnoliopsida > Rosales > Rosaceae > Rosa > Rosa multiflora. The sequence goes on along the minus strand of BDJD01000836.1, from coordinate 119,459 downwards.
GAATTTTGGAGCAAGGGGCTTTTCACCTTAAAGATTTGGAAGGCAAACTCCACCGCAATCCAATCAATGGCAGGTTCTTGAAGAAATATTACCCCAGTGTTTGGGAATTTGAAGATCCACCAGACACACCTGTCCCTAGGGAAGGGGGGCAAACATAGACATACTGTGTTCGCATCTTCCCTTACATTCAGGCCTACTCAGTGGCCTTATTCTCATGTATTCGCTTCACCTAGTAACACTAGGGGGGGCAACACTCTATGCATTTAGGCTCTATAACTGCGGCCTTTAGATGTTTTTTTATTTTGTCTTCTAAAATTTTTGCTCTTATTTCTTTTGACAACAAGTGTTAAGAGTAAGTATAACAAGGCCTATTCCAGAGGCCTTACTATGTAATAAAAGTTTGAAAATAGCGAAAGAAATATTTTAGTATTCATAATGTGGCTTTGCGACCAAAAGCAATACAAGTACAATCGCGAAAGTTACATTTGCAGATTACAAAGCCAAAAGTGGCTGAACATCGCAAGGATTACAGATCTTCTAAGAGTTTCTAGATTTTCTGCCAGGAAGGAGGCAGCGAGATGATATCTCTTGCTCTTCCTCTTCCTCTCTTCACCCTCCTCTGACCTGGGCTGCAGCTACTATCATCTGTATTGCAAGGGGAGGGAAGGAAATAATCCAACGCAACTCTTCCAGTTGGTTATCCTCCGGATGAAGGTGGTCACCAGAGGAGAGCACATCCTAGTTGCCTCAACTCCCTCCTGGACAAAACGGAAGTTTGGTTTGCTGAGTCCAGGAGGCAGGGTGCCAAAGAAGAGCGTAGGGCCTTGGGTGGCCTCCCACCCTTCTTTGGCTTGCTCCGCGCGAGGATACCTAAGTAGAAAGACTCCTCAGAATGTGGTATCCCGCGTTAGGAGTGCCGATTGTTCTTCAGCCTAACTGAAACCGGTGAATCCCATTCAGACTTTCTAAGGCCAAAGACACGCGGCTGGTCCTAAGATTAGGCCATAAGGCCTACCAAGGAAATGAGATTAAGCCATAAAGCCTAAGATCTAGAGGCTAAGGGCGAGATTGTGAGGAGAAGATTTCAAGAATAGAAGGAAGAGAAGTAGGGTTTTCAAGACTATTTCTGGGTAAGCCATGGTGTATTCTCATTTCCACCCAAGTACAAATATTTATAGGGCCAACCTCAGTGGCCTCAGCCCTTTGATGGACAGTTGAAATAGATTCAACGCTATCAATAGAGCCATCAATAAAAATTGAATGTTGTGATCACGGAAATGAAGGAAATTGAAAACGCGTGGGAAACGGAACGGTCTTCAAGGAGGCAACTACTACATTTCGAGATTATCCCTTGGTAAACCGTTTTAATGTGCAGTTAATACAAAGTTAAACGCTTTGTTGCCTACGAAAGTAAAGAAAATTTGGGCCGGCAAAGAGGGCTAAACAATTAACTAAATAATAATAATATTAATATTAATATTGTTCATACAAAATAATGGGCCTAATATCAGAGGCCTAAAGACCTCGGCCCGCATAAGTTAGGCGGAGAAAATGTTCGTCCAGACGAAAGCTAGCATCAGCGGTGGCTTGTTCGGCTTGTTGGGCTGCCGCACGAGCCTGGGCCAGGTTTTGAGATAATTTCTTAGAGGCGGCTAAGGGTTGCTCCAGTTGAGGTTCCTCATGGGCAAGTCTGGCCGTCACAGCAGTGAGCTAGGCCTAAAGGTCCTGAATCTGGGACTGAAGGTGATTTTGCGCAAGCCTCAAGTCTCGAATAAGGATGGCCCGTTCACCCAGGAAGTTGCGCAGAGAGTCCATCTGTTGAGCAAGGGCTTGATAATGTGTCTGGGTCTGCCTGGCCTGTGCCGCCGTAGCCGTTTTCTCATTTAGCCATCTAGGGAGATCCTCTAACAACTTGTCTATCTCGTGGAACTGGGCTTCAGTGATGGCACCCTCGCGAGAAGTACTCAGAGATACTCCAGGGCTCGCGTGGGAGCGCCAGGTATCAGAATGTCAGGGCCCAGGAGGTGGCAAAGGCCTTCTCTAGCATCATCTACAACTCCGAGTGGAGTAACTTCAAGCACACGAGCCAACCGCACTAGTCTGGAAGGAGGCGCCGCCAGTGGATTTGGGGCAATAGTGATAGGGGCCTCAAGAGGCTCCACGACAGGGACTGCCTCCGGCACTGCTCAGGGTTCACCCATTCCCCTGCTTCAATTACCTGGGAGGCATGAGGGGCAGATTCCTGATCAGCCACATTTTGGCCATTTGGCTCGGCCTGATTTTCACCAGCTATCTCCCCAGCAACAACAGTCATCTCCTCATTAGGGACAAGGTTCTGATCCTAAAAAAGAGGTGTTAGAATCTCAAGAGGAATAAGACGGGAATTAGAATAAAGTGTGCTACAAGAAAAGTACCTCTTCAGCAATTGGCTCGCGGTGGGTTCCTAAAGCACTAAGAAGAATGGGAGTTTCAGTTGCCACTTGTTCTTGGGCAATCTCAAGAATGTCTGGAACCGAATCAGGCGCTACCTGTTCCAGGATGTGTGTTGTAGTTGGCTACTCACGAAGGGTGTCTGGAGGTGGCATTCTTTCCTCAGCCTCAGGTGAGCTATCATCTAGAACCTGCACTGGTACCAGGTCCAACTGCGAATCACTCGCGGCAGTGATAAAAGGTGGAAGGTTGATCGAATCAGGTGGCACTTAAGCTTGAGAAGAGGATTCTCCTCCGCCAGCATTGGACGATTCTTCCCCAATCTGCCTAGAGAGTCATAGGGATCTGTGACGAACCTGCAAATAAGAAGAGTTAGGGGTCCCCAGGAAGGAAGTTTTTAGTGCTCGCATTAAGTATGCATTACCAGTCGATCAGCGAGTGGTTCATTTTTTGCCCAAGGGTTAGTCCGGTGGTCGGAGGGACTTCGCTTGAGGGCCAGGGCAGCAGCGATCTGATATAACTAAAAGGGTCAGATTGGAACTAGAAAAGATATAACTGTGAGTCAGTAGAGAGACTCCTTACTGTCTATGGGTCTTCATCATCAGAAGAGTCTTTGACTTCAGGCTCCGTTGCTATTGTTTTTTGTTTCCCGGCCTGACCGGTGGCCGGAGTAGCATCAGTTGCCCAACTACCAGAGGGCGGGATATTTCTCCGCTGTGATACAATTTGATTTAGGAGGATAAAAGAGCGAAACAGAATAAGGAGAAGGGAGAACATGATAAGGAAATTACCTATTTAGAGGGCTCGCAGATTACGATGCCAGCTTGAGCAGGACGCGAGGCTCGCGCGGGTCACAGAGCAGGCCCAAGTGGCGGAGGTTGTGCTTCATCTTTAGGAAAGCGAGCTAGCAACTCAGTATCAGCTTCATAGGGGTATCTCAAACTTGAAAGATGGTTGCGAAGAGTTCATCGTCCCTTTGCCTCCAGCAATTAACAGAGACTTCTGACCACCAACAATCATAATCCTCAGTGGCCCCATCGACAAGACCGATTTCGCTGGCCCAGTTAGGGAGGTCGACCAGCGCGAGCATGCTTTGGGCTGGTGGAGGTCTAGTTGTGGGGCCAATTCTAAGCCAGGAAGTGTTGTAGTTCCAAGCATCATAAAGAGGGAATGACACTAACTAGATCAGGCTGAGTTGGCGAGTGAAGTGATTGGGGGCATAAAGCTAGTAACTAAGTTCGTCAGCGGCGAGCCTGATATCTGAGCAGGAATTCACGCGGCGAAAGGCCAAGCGTGCGCGATCACTATAGCTGGGTTCCTCAGGAAGGAACCCATGTTCAAGTAGAGGTGGGAAGCTTCTACTAAGCACCAAATCCGAGTATGGCATCTCGTCCAAGAGGTATAAGTATGTAAAACATTAAGAATAAGGTGGGGATGTGTACCTCGCTTCGCGACAGAACCATTGACCAAGAAGCTCGTCAGCCGGTGGAAGCGGTGGAATATCTTTGCTGCTGAACTGCGGGCAATAAGTTTGAATCCAAAAGTCAAGGATCCAAAAGGGGCCAGAAATGCCAGTCTCGAAAGGGTGCATGATGGCCTGGTACAGAATGCAGTAGAGAGCGCCTAGGACCGGTTGTCTGAGTCCTACGTGGCGGCCGTTGTAGAGGGCCGTGGCCAGAGAAGTCCAGGGACCAGTGGGCTTGTTAGAGGAAGTGCAGAAAATGAACTTACAGAGCCAGTATTCCAGGAATGCAATTCCACCGGTCGCATTGTGCTCTTTGTTGTAATGGGTCAGCCACCATGGGTAGGAGCCGCTGTAAGAACCACGGCCGGTTTGAGCCATTGTCGAAGTGAATGTGACGGAGTCAAATTGGCCATGCACGTAGGGCTCGCCATCGATGGGTAGGCCGGTGATGGTAAGAATATCTAACAATGTGATACTCATTTGGCCGAATCGAAAGTCGAAAGTATTGGTTACGGTGTTCCAGAAACAAAGAAAGGAGGCCAACGGTGAGCGATTGCCACCATGCGGGAGGCGAAAACATAAATCAATGGTATGGGTAATACCTGCTGCGTTCCAGCTAGCCAGATCTCGCAATTGCTCCTCGTGATACCAAGAGAGCTCTGCCGCTCTAATGGTGGGCTAGAACCCTATCTTGGCTCTGTGGTGATGCACGCCCCAACTGTTGAAATCTCCAGGGGTCCTTCGGGGGACTGGAATTGGCCGACGAATGGGTAAACCGTAGAAGGCGAGCGCATCTTCTAGGATGAAGTCTCACGGTGAAGGACCCAGTCCGGCATGATGGTTTGGGAGTCTGAGAAGCAAAGGTCTCTGGACATTGGTATGGATGAAACAGTTGGCACTGATGCTGGTTCCCCAAGTGTGAGTGGCCTTCTCTTTGATTTCCTCCTCCTGATCGATGATCATTTTCTTGGGCGGAGCCATTTCTGGGTTTCTGTGTAGAAAATGTATGGAACAAGAAGGTTTCTGGGTTTAGGAGACTGAAAGAGTTTCTGATGTGACAGGTTTGAAAGTGGCTGCGGGTTTAAATAAGAGATTTTGTGAGGGAAACGATGCGACGAAAAGATGTTTTGCAAAGCGAATGGACGCGACCTTCATTAATGGCCACGTTTTGGTCATCAAGCGTGTCGTTTAAGTCCCCTTCAATCAGTTACATTTTCTCGGGCCTGATCTCGAGGCTTGGGGGGCAATGTTTGAGCCCAAAAGTATTTTTGGCAAGATCTCTTTAGCAGATTTAGCATAGTGGGCCGATACCTACGGCCCAAAAATAAACCTACTTAGGTTTGGGTTATTGCTTCACCCATTCCGGGTTCCATAAGGAAAACGAGCCCTTATTGGAATCAGGTAGCGGAGATTGAATAGGAAACTTCAATCAATAATCCTTCTATGGCAGGGAACAGTCGAAACCCTAGGGTATAAATACCAGGTTTCAAGGACGAAACAAGGACAACTCTTCAATCAATTAATCTCAACGATTATCAAAGCCCCTCCAGAGCAAACCTACCTGCAACCTAGTTTCAACCCAGCGAAGGGAGGGTAACGCCCTCGCAACCCAGTGAAGCTAAAGATACGCTTTAGCAAACCCGTACTTTCTCCAAACTTCCCAGTGATTGCTCTGCTCAACCTACAACTTTGAGTATCTATTCGGTGACGCGAATAGATCACAACCAAAGCCCTTACCAGTAAGGCAAGAAGTCTTTTTCAGGAAGGCAGAGAAAAGAACCTGGTGATGAGGTTGGTGCTCTCCTCGTCCATAGCGTTTGAGAAGAAGTCAAGTCAAGGGACTCCCTGACGACTGTACCCCACGGTGCTGGCACACCTGCGCACTCAAAAGAGATAGTTTGCACCCAGACAGGTTTTGGAGCCAAACAACAAGTACCCAATACACACTATAACAAAACCAATCTGAGACAAAAGAAAGAGATAGATGACCTGAAGGAAAGTAAAGGAGAAGCCAACAAGAAAAGTGGCGGCAGCCCAAAGAAAATCACCAAGAGCAATGACATGGGCTCGGTTATGACGCATAGCAAGATAAGCAGCAAGTGGGTAGCATGAGGATTGGACAATGGATCTGAACAGAGTCAGAGAGCCCAACCTAGTTGGGTCTGTGTGAAGAGAGGCTCCTACTTCTTTGTAGACTCCTGGCAAAAGGGACTCATCTGCTCGCTGCATAATACTGGCTAGATTGACCAGCACCAGAGTCACATTCTCTGGTTTCACATTCATGGCTATCTCTGTTTGCACTGAAAACAGAGGACTCTACCAAAGCCCAAAACAGAGGAAGACAAATTAGAGATTTGGAGAAGACGAGAGGTCACATTTTTGGTTGACTTGGAACGAGGTTGATGTGGGACCGAGTAGATCTGGGATGTTTGACACGTGTAGGGTTGGGGTTTGATGGGTTTAGAATGGAGCGGTGGAGATTTGGAGCTTGCAAGTTGTTATTGAGACCAATCTGGAAATGGTAATAGGTTGCTTTTTATGGAAGGAAAGGAGAAAGTTTTGCATGCAAGAAGTTCGGGATTTTCTTTTTAAACATTTTGAATTTTTTTTTCCCAAATAGGATCAAAGGATTTTACTCGTACCCCCATGGTGGCTCAAACCCAAGACCTGTATCCTAAGTAGTGGGCGCTCTAACCACTAAGCTAACGCCACTTCATCGCATTTTGAAATTAATTTGTCTTAATTTACCTTAATTTGTGCTTATTGAGTTTATTTATATAATAAGAAAACTTACGGGATGACAAGGCATTGAGGCATTGAGCAACACTCTTTGAGTCGGTCTCATGGTCTGTGTGACATGTTATAAAATGCATGTTATAAAAGAGAGTTGTAAAGGATTACAAGTGTCACACTCTTTAGTAACACATGATTGTCATCGTTAGTTGCAGTGAGACACTAGAAATAGCAGAGTATCTTCATGAAGGATGGGATCATCTCTCCTTCAAGTTTTTTTTTTCTAATTTTCTTTTTAACAATATATATATATATATATATATATGTACTATTATTAAGAGAACCCACTTTGTTAGTTAAAATGAGCGTGAAAAAGACATAAAGACTCCCACACCATATATTAGTTTCAAATCATTTTTAATATTTGAAGGCTATTAAAGTAAATAACAAAATACTAACAAAACAATTAAAAGAAAAAAATATATATAATAACTACTCATATGCAGATATTTTTCCATCAACCCTATGGTCGCGTTTGTTTTCCCGATTAAGCGGCCTGATAAGGATTAAAAATTTCCTGTCTAGCTGTTTCACCTGTTTGGCAATCTGAATTTGTATAGATTGGAAATTTCAATTCCTATCAGAGTAGGATATCTAATCTTGTTGAATTGGTGGGATAAGAAGTGGATATAAAATTTGACGACAGACACTGACCTTACATTATCGCGAAACACATACACGCCAACAACAACTACTAGCCTTCATCTTCATCACATCTTCGTCGACCAATTCCAGTTAATTCCGGTTATATCCGGCTGAACCCAGACATCTGCGGCCAAGTCCGGCGACGTCTTCCTCCTCTTGCATCTCAACTATTGGTTCCTAAAACATCATCACGTCCTCATAGGGAACCTCAGAATGATTGGTCGATTGTGAATTCGATCTCTGCAATTTTTGTTTCCAGCAAGAACTCTTCGGCTAAAAATCGGCAATCTTCGGGCAATTTTCGGCCATCTCCGACCTCCATTATAGCTTATTATAGTTGTGTTCTTCTTCTCCAGCCATCTCCAGTTGCCGATGCGAAGCTTAAGCTCATGCTCCATTAACGAATAGATGCAATCTCCTTTCTTCGTCTCTGTTTTTTTTCTTCTTCTAAAATGGATAGAGTTTCAGTTCCAATCCAATTCAAAATCTAGTGTAACAAACGAAGTATAAGGTTAAGGATTTCTTCTCCAATCTAATCTTATTCCAATCTAATCTGTTTATGTATCCTAATTCATTCCTATCTTGGTTGTCAAACGTTGCCTATGTGTACATCGATAACTTCCTACTACTATCATCTCTAGATAACTTCCCAGTTCCCACTATTCTCATCTATAACTCTCCGCTTTTCCCTCTTTTCAAATAAGTAGCAAGACATAAACATTATATTTATAATTTATAAATTAAAAAAAAAAATTAAAACTAAAAATCTGCTTTACATGTGCGTAGCATCTGTAGAGAAGAATGTACATATTAAATGCTCAAGGATTCGATTTCACTCCTGGTTTAGGTCCACAATCATTGTCATCCCCTGTAGCAAGGATGTGTGGCACTCACGTTCTTTGTAAGTTAATTTTCAAAGTGCTTGCTAATCGGTTGAACCGAGTACTTCCGGAGTTCGTGATGGGAGAATATCAGAGTGCTTTTGTCACTAATCGTTTAATTCGTGACAATGTTATAACCTAGGCATTGATGGACGTTTCCCCATTATTTTACCAACCCTGGATGAAGATCGAAGGAACACACTCTTTCATAACTTGTAACTCTGTAAGTTCTTCGATTACTTTTCCATTTACACATAGTTCCAGAGCTCCAGTTTATCTTCAACATAAGGCTGGTCTAACCAAAAGACAGAATAAGATACAAAAACAATGAATGAGAGTTTCACTTTATACATGAAGAATCAAAAGTTGCGTGTATATTCTCGCGCCCTCCTCAAAGAAAATGATAACAATCGATCTTTAGGGACGTACCACTCGATTCCTTATTTTTAGACATAGAATGAATGGCATTAGGAGGTGATTGCCCCATTATGCTTGTACTTGCTGATGAGTTGTTGAAGCTAAAATCAGTTCCTCTAGTCGTCATATATATCAGTCATGTTGGTGACAATACTTACACCGTCCAGTTCTGTTAGGCTGGTGACTGTAGTTAAATCATCAAACTTCCAGTCTGTCAAGTAACTGGGCTTTGAAGTTACTGTTGTCACTTCCATATCTCCTGAAAGCATTCCCACTACACGGGACATGGATGGTCGTAGCATTGGCGATGTTTGAGTGCACAAAAGTCCTATTTTGATTATTCGTTGTGCTTCTTCCTCATTGAATTCAGATAATCTAGAGTCCACTAGTTCAACTGCCCGTCTGTTTTCATGCAATTGCCAAGCCTACGAAGCAAGAACACAATAGATCAATAAAAATGAAACATATGCAGAAGATAACTAAAAGGCATATAATGATCAACCTGCGTTTCAAGAAGCGCTTTTAGAATCATAAAGCAATGAACACATCAAGAGTCAAAAACTGAAAAATACTCGGAACATTTGTGGCAACGAAGGATAGACAGGGAGGACAAAAAACAAAGTTCTTACCCATTCGAGAAGATAAGTCATTTCTTCACCCAAACTCGGATCAGAATTTGGCCTACCACTAACAATTTCAAGAGCCAGAACACCAAAGGCAAAGACATCAGTCTTCTCTGTAAGGTGTCCACGCATGGCATATTCCGGTGCAAGATACCCACTGTATCATTGACAATAGCAAAACATGTTTGTAAGACAAAAAGGGAATGGAAAACTAATATTTGAAAAGAAAATAAGGTGACAGAATCTTGTAAGATCTTACATTGTTCCCGCAACACGGGTACTTATGTGGGTCTTTTTCTCATCAAAAAGCTTAGCCAAACCAAAATCCGATATCTTGGGGATGAGATTAGTGTCAAGCAGAATATTACTGGCCTTCACATCTCTGTGTACAATTCGAACCCTTGATTCTTCATGAAGATAAGTTAAACCTCTAGCTATGCCCAAGCATATATTAAAACGTGTTGACCAATCAAGATTTAAACATCTCTCTCCTGATTCATGCAATCCATAATAACAAATTCTTTTAGTGCTTTGTATTATGTCACGCATAATGCATAATAAATTAACAGTCTTATTCTCATACCAAATAATGCTTGATCAAGACTGTTGTTTTCCAGATACTCATAGACAAGCAGCCTTTTAACTCCCTCAGTGCAGAATCCCTACAACTTTACCAGGTTATTGTGTTGCACAGCAGATATAGTGGCAATCTCAGTTACAAACTGGTTCTTTCCTTGGTGGGATGCTGCAGACAATTGCTTCACAGCAATTACTCTTCCATCACTAAGTGTTCCCTATCGATCAAAATATTATGAAAAAAAAAGTTTAGCAAGATTATTATATGCACATTGTCTAGTATCTGTAGTGAAAACGCAAGTTCAGCAACTAAAGAGTTCAATGGGTTGAATATTGTAATGTTTTAGGATGTCATGGTCTACATTAAAGCATATGAACTAGGTATGTAGAAGTGCAATGCCTGTATCGACTAGTAAATATTAACACATGGATCCTCTTTTATTAGAATAATAACTTACTCTATAGACAGGTCCAAATCCTCCCTCTCCAAGCTTATGAGCTTCATCAAAGTCCTTTGTAGCTGTCTTTAGTTCAGGATAACCGAAAGTAAGTGGTCCAACATCTATCCCATACAGCTCTGCAAATTTAACATAACACACTGTTATGTCTGTAACTGTAAGCCTCTACTTCAGCCAATCAGTTTCCCTTTTCCATTTTTCTTTCTTGTTTTCAGTTAACCATGAAGTATGCATCTACTGAAACACGTTATATGTATCTGACATTCAAAGAGTTTGCAATGAAAAAAAAAAAAAATTGAACTACGTAGTGATATAGAACAATGGATTCACTAAAACCAAATGATGCAGAACATGGACAGAAACTGAAAGAGAACAAGGGCAATAAAAAGAAGATAATAGATAAAAATTTCAAGAAGAGCAACAGAAAAATAAGTGAACTTGTGAATATTGGAAATCTTCATCGCTTAATGATCAAAACCTCAAGTTACTATTACTAAATAAATAGTAAATTCAAAATTCTAGTCCTAGATAAAAACAAAATAGGTTGAACTTAATTTATGAGCATCTATAGCAAACACAAAATTTAATTGCAATTGCCACAGATTAATGATAGATTTCGTTGAACAAGAAAAGAAGTAGCAGTTTACCTTCGTCATCATCAGGGTCAGACCTTTTTCTTCTTTGAAAAAGATAAAAAGCCACAAACAACAGAACCAAAAGTACTCCACCACCCACAACAATCCCAACAATCAGCCCAATTCTATTCTTCTTACTAGTTGGAAGGCTGTTTCTAACAGTAGGTATGAAATCTGTACAAAATCTCTTTAGTTGATTATGTGAAACCACTTCTGAAAACATCTGAACCTAAACATGCTAAATTGCATCTCAAATTTCCACATTATATTACCCGGTGTAGCACTGATGGCTGCAATAGCAGGTCCATAAGTACCCTGCTCAGGTATACAGCAAGTCCCCTTTCCAGCCCAAAACAGATGGATTTCAAGGTAGTTCTCCGAAACATGAGCAGTGTATGGCTTCTGAACAGCTCCGAAAGATGACATACCTGCCTCCTTTAGTATATCAAAATCCTTGGATACCAGAATGCCCTGAAAAGTAATAAAGGAGGTTATTAAGTTTGCTTAGTATGAGAGAGTACAGTGATGCTTGATTCACTATAGTTTACCATAGAGATTGGCATATTTAAGATTTGAAATGACTTTGAATTATCGAGGTTTCAGAAATTAATTGAGATGCGAAAGGTAGTCAAAAGGTTATTGTAGTGGTAATGAACTAAACTTCGGAGCTAAAGAAGACATACGTGGTGATTATTGGCAATAGATGGGGAGTAAAGACCATATCAAGTAAGAGCTTGAGTAATTGAGTGCTGATTACTTTTGGATCTACTCCATATATCCATCAGATTTTAAAATGACAGATATAATTGATTTGTTATAGACACTTGATCTAATTTATTCAATCCAACAATTTAATATACCAAGAGAACCCCAAGTCAACTTCACTAATTCAATAAGGAAAAGTTATCATAAGAGCTCATAACATGGTTTAATATATGAAAGAAAAGTTTAAGATGATACAGACCTGGATATAAATATCAAAAAGACGTCTCCCAAGAAATTTCCCGCTAGGAGCAGCCAGAATGACATGTTCTGCAAACTTGAGGTTCACGGTGTAGTTACCATTCTCAAGCCCCAAGCCAAAGTATCTAATTGATGAAGCAGAGAGCCTTGCAGTCTGGAATAGCACATAATCAAAAGTATTTGTGAATTGAGATAAGGAGAAACTTGTATACTGATGATTGGTACTGCCAGCGAAATATCCGACATTGCTAACTCCCCATCTGGTTGTGCCAGTCACAAAATATGAAGCTGGTCCAAGGGGCTCATTTTCCTTCTCATACACAATTCCATCGGAGGAAGACGTAATCTCAGGTCCTCCACAATTAATCCCAAAATTATAATCTGCACAAAGATGCAAGAGTACATATCAGAGAATGGTCACAAAGGCATTTTAACTTACAATAACAATGGTTAAGGCTTCGACCATACTTACAGATTCCAGGGCCACGATTGCAAGGAAAGTTTCTTTGAAGGCAAGCCAACCCTGAAGGAAGACCACTGAAACAAATAAATAAGTAAACACCGAAATGAGTATGGCAGTTAATTTCTGGGTAGCAAGAAATGACCAGATTCTCAGGCCCCCAATTTTCTCACCATGAATAGCTTAATGTGAAATGTGCTCTACAATTAGTCCAAAAGGAAAAGAGAAATATTATTTATAGCTAAGAGTTCTTGGCTACAATAATTACGTATGCTAATCATTGAGTGGTTGATACTCATGTCGCTTCTCATGGGAGGGCAAGGGACAAGGGAAGGTTTGGTTAGATGCTAGGTCTGATTTTATATTCTATATAAGTAGAGATTGTATTTCTTAGTGATGACCAAGAAATTGATTTCTAGCTTCCACATTTTGATATTGGTGCAACACATATCTGGTACTTAGATATGATGATCATTGGATTGGTAGCGGGAACCTGAGTTACAATTGAAACGACAAGAAATTTGATTTTGAGGTGCAGCCTGACAGAGAGGTATTACAATAGTAGCCTCAGTTGCTTTACTTAAGAACCAATACAATGACAGACATATATTGTAAGTGAGATGCAACTCTCACACCCCTCATCAAAATGTCCAAAACACTAGAGATGAGCTCAGAGGTAAAGGAATCACCTGCTCTGTAAACTTTCTATGCTGAAGTTGTTGGCAACTAAATTACTGCAAAATACACCCAATTGTCAATGTTAATTTCATCTAATAAAGGGACATTAGATACTTATGAAGGAATCCCAGCCTGCCAACCAAAAAAAAATCTGTACACTTGGACAAAATATCACTAACGAACTAGCAAATCATAATATAAGGAGAGTAAACAGAGTTATTAAACTAGAAGCCTTTTAACTGATAGAATAAAAATTTTGCCAAACAGAAACGTAAAAAAAGCTAAATAAATAGTGGAATATGAAGACATACAGCTGTAATTTTTCTTCTTTGACCCAAGAAGGAATGCTCCCATCTAGATAATTGTACGACAAATCTCTGCATACATATCATGACAAAAAACATCAAATACTATAGTTCATAAATTTTAATATAACAATACTGTTATCATTATCAAACTTCAGCATATATCACATGATATTAATACTTTGATATACGATTTGCATCATGATAAGTTGAATATAAAAGCTCATTTTCTCCATGTGTCCCCCTGAACCCACTAGATTATATTTGAGGCTTTTGCTAGAATAGGAGTCCACATCATGAACAGAAACAATTTGACAGCGCAAGAGAATATGCTGTAGGACTAAGAATAAGCTCCAAACAATCTTGAAGGAAAAACAATATCAAAAATGCTTTAAGATTTTTATAAAGAATACATGACAACCTCCTATCACTAAAGGCGTTGAAGGGATAAAGTTCTTCGATTTAAGCTGTAACTGCCATTGCTACTTTACTATTTCATCATGCAGTTATGATTATTCTACGTGTGAGAAAAACTGTTTGCTACTTTACTATTTCATCATGCAGTTATGATTATTCTACTTGTGAGAAAAACTGTTTGCTACTTAATGTAGCTAACTGCATATCAATCTGTAGTTATAGGTAATTAGTTGCTTAGTTGTAGGCATTTAGTATAATTAATCAACTCAAAAAAAAATCTTTATACTATGTATCAAGGTTACTGTCAAAGTTAAGTGGAGCATTCAGAATCCTTAAAGTTCAGGAAGCGTGCAATCAGGTAAAATCATCGCAATCTGTTCATTGACACAGATATGACTTATTCAAGGGGTGTGATTTTAGCACTCCACCTTTCAACAGATTTTACCACTTGCACTCAACTTTAAGCCCCTTAGAAGTGGAGTTAAACTGTGAAATTGGATTGCCAAAACCACTACCCGTAGTTAATGGAAACCAAATATATCAGAAAGCTCGAATTTAATGCACTAAGATCTGTAGCATATATGCTGAAAACTTACATATTGAGAAGAGGTGCTGTCTTATACTCAGGAAGGGTGCCATTCAACTTATTGTTTCCAAGAAACCTAATTATGAAGACAGAAATACATGCCTCAATACTAAATGACTACATTTGGGGTGGTGTAAAAAACAATCAAGAGGGATTGGTGTATTACAAGATGGAGAGAGAACTCAAATTAAAGAGTGAGTCTGGTATCTGTCCAGTTAAATTGTTGAAGCTCAAATCCCTGGGGAAGGCAAGAATATAAATCAGTTACATGCTTTAAGTCAATAAGAAGCAGTGGTAATAGAAAAAAAAAGAAAAAAAAAAGAAATAGAAAAAAAGAAATAGAAAAAAAAAAAAAAAACCATAATAATCATTCATCTAAAACTGGTTGGATGCAATTGAATGGAAATTACTCTATTTAGCCTTGTATGCATTACAGTCATGTTAGAGAAGAGGATAATGTTGCAATTAAGAAGTCGTATTGGTTTCCTTCTGTATTTAAAAAGAAATACAAAAAAAGTATT
>BDJD01000836.1:84445-96308 GCA_002564525.1 Rosa multiflora | reverse complement strand
ATTTTTACCATGTTGTGTAAAAAGGATGTGTTCCTGTCGCCCTCAGTCAACCATCTTATTCGCGCTTTGTCACGAAGCAATGAGTCCTGCATTGTAAGCGAACTCTGATAATGCTGATAGGCTACAAGCTCCCGTTGCAATCGTTCTTCAGAAGGACCCTGAGTTGAAATTTCAGTTTGAACAAGATCCAATGCCGATTCTGCTGCAGAAACCATGTGATGCACATTCCCAAATGAGTTGACATTCCACTCTTTCAACCGATCCTTCAGAGCTCTTAACTTCGCTGCAAGGACAAACATTGGGCAACCCACAAAGTGTAGAGAAGACCAAAAGGTACTAACTAAATTTTAAAATTCCGGATGATGCAACCACACACGCTGAAACTTGAATGTGGGTCTAACAACAGAAGGTATCCGAGCAGGTTAATAATAAAGGACAATGATCAGAGTCTGGCCTAGTAAGTGTTCTGCAATCAAAATTATTTCAGGTCTCCATCCAGCTCAGACTACAAAGAGCCCTATCAAGCCTCTCATAGCTTCTACGATTCGTCCAAGTATAGGAAAGCCCCTTTGTATGAACATCCAGTAATTCACATGAAGAGCACATCTGCTGAAAATCTTGATAGGAGGTGGCGCTAGGAGGATGCCCACCTCGTTTTTCATGCGCCCCAAACATGCAGTTGAAATCCCCAAAGACAAGCCATGGGCCATTCACCAAATTAGCATAAACGTGGTGAAGTTCCTGCCAAAGAAACCTTCTGCCAGCAATGGTTGTCTTAGCATAGACTGTTGTCAACCAACACTGGATTCCATCAAGCGTGACCGAGACAGTGATTTGTTGGTCAGTAGAAGAAATTACCACGGGTGCAATATCCCTATGACAAAGTAACCAGAGATTGGGGTCTTGTTCTCCCCTATCATTAGTAGCCACAGGATTAAGCCCCATGGATCTCCAAAAGGAGTAAGGAAAAGAGTGAAGTGAAACAAATGGTTCCGATAAACATACGATTACAGGATTATGAGAACGTACCATTCTACGTAAAGCCCGCTGTGTATCCGCATTTGCGATTCCACGGGCATTCCAGTATAAGATCTTCATCAAAAATGTCTAAGACTAGCTCCCTTGGTAAGGGCAGCACGTCCAGCTGGTTTTCGGGCAAGGGTTTTCTTCTTACTCTTTTCAACTTGTTTCTGCAGTTTTTTTGATTTTTTAGAAATAATTGGGGTAAACTCACCCTCTTCCTGAGCATCATCTAACTGATCATCTTCAATGATGCTTTGGCTATGATTATGAACTAACAATGGAGGAATAAATCCTTCTGCCACCGGAGTGGAGGTAGAGCTTTCAACTGGCAACTCTAAGTTAGTTTCTCGCCTCGTGAAACCTGGAGGAATGCTATCGCTAGAGTCAGTTTGGATTACAGGAGCCGTAGGGTACGACCCTGCCGCCACCGGACTGGAAACCATGACTGCGTTTATTGGTAGATCGCGGGCGGCATTTGGTGGAGGAGAGTTGACCGCGTCCGCATGCGGAGCCTTGGTCGCATTATCCATGCGAGAATGAGCCCTATTCTTGCGAAACTTGGCGTTTTTCTTTTTTTTCCTGTGGTCTGATCTCTCCACAGACCTACCCCTGACCGTTACATCCTGACTCTTCTCAACCACACTGGAGCGACAAGAACCTGCATCATGTCCAACGACATTGCATTTACTACAGATTGAAGGTGCAGATTCAAAGTCCACACCAACCACCACAACCTCACCGTTAGCTCTGGTGATACGAAGCTTGTCGGGGAGTGGTTTGGAAAGATCAACATCTATCAGAATTCAGGCATAGAGACCCACAGTACGGTCCTTGGTTCTTTGATCCAGCTTGAGAGGCGTTCCAACCCCAGATGCTATTTCAAATAGCGTTTGCTGGTCCCAAAACGCAAACCATAGGTCCCAGAAACGAACCCAAATTTGTGCAAAGGAGTTTTTATAGGTTGCAGGTGAAAATCCGGTGACCATTTGATAAGCCGGAGCATACCAGATTGAAGGCGCACTGATCCTGACGACCAAACACGTTGCATGTCCACCATGGTTTTAAACTGCAGCATGAAGAATCCCCTTCCTAGAGGGGCTGCAGTCCAATTGTCTAATCCAGACCAATGCAAATTCAGCTGTTGTACTAGTTCATGTGTTTTGATCGGAGAAGTTACCCTACCAATCAAATTTGTTTTGCATCTATCTAGCCCTCGGAGGTAAGGCTCTTCAGAGATTCTGATCGACACCAACCCCTCCTCCGTGAACGGGGCTGGCAGGTCTGAGATTGCAAAAGGAAGCGGAGAGGCCGCAATTAGCGATGCAGCATACGAGGGTTTGGATGGTTGCGGCGTCGTAGAGACGTCGGCCGCCATCACCTAGGGTTTTTTCATTTTCGACTGAAGTGTGTATCAATTAGTTCACTAGTTGCCACCATGTGTCTTGAATTTAGAGTGACTTCATATGGATGTCTTCACAATTTTTATTGAATGAACAAAGTTTTGTTGGCTGGTACAGAATGTACAAAATTTGGCTATCAAAACTTTAGTGGTGAGTTGGATCATTCTTAGAGGGGACAGGTTCTGTGAGATTGAAATTTGGGTTATGCGAAATGGTTCATCTGACTTTAACTTCCTAGGAAACGCTTTTTTTTTTTTTTAGGGGAATGAAAAAACTTCATTGACGTCAAATGTCATTACATTCAGAGATTATAATTTCCTCCACACTTGGAGGAGAAGCATGAAAGAAATTCAAAGAGAGAACCAATCTTGGCTTCTTGAGCTAGAGTATGGGCAACCTTGTTTGCGCTTCGGTGGATGTAGCGTACCTGAGCCGAAGAAGCATCCCTCAACACTTCCTTTAAATCAAGCATCAAAAAGCCCAACTCGGACCAATCCAAACTAGTGGTCCCAACTGCATGTACCAACTCTTGGCAATCCATTTCCACTACTAACCGAACAAAGTGATGAAAAATAGCCAGTTCGAGCCCATGTAACAAGGCAGGAAGCTCTCCATGCTTCGCCGAGGTAGAAACCCTGACGGAATGCCGGAATCCTCCAAGACAAGAGCCATTGAAGACTCGAAAGATCCCCCCAACTCCAATAAGCCCCGTAGCACTATCAAAGGCAACGTTAACATAAAGCTTGGCCTAACCTGCAGGAGGTTTCTGCCACAGCTCGTTCCTCACCGATCTAGGCACTCAAACTCCAGAATGAGTCGTCTTATATTCCTCCCACCATCCCAAAGTAATGGGAACAGCTTCTGAGGCCATTTTGACGTCCCCCTCCCATACTTTGGCGTTCCAATTTCTCCAGATAGCCTAAATAATCATCAGCAAAGTAGCAAAAGTAGTGGAAGATTGGGTAAAGGAAGAGACTAACCAATCAGTAATACTTGAGGTTGGAGCTGAAGATTGAATCTGAGCCAATTGAAGAAACAAAGCTGCATGACTACAATCAAGAAGAGCATGGAGTGGGGATTCAACCTCTTCATCACAGAAAGGGCATTGGGTATATCTATGTCAATACCACATTCACTAAGCCTACTGCGAGTAGGAAGAGTATTTGAAGCCCCTCTCCAAGCACAAATTTTAACTTTAACGGGAACAGGAGCCTTCCAAAGTTGTTTCCAAAGCATGGCGCTAGGATTGTTTAGTCCTTGAGACTCATCCAAGACCCTACTCCGTGCCAAATGACACGCCGATTTAACAGTAAAGACACCTTTCTTGTCACCAGTCCAAATCCAATGATCATTATGAGCCCGGGGACTAAGGGGCAACGCTACAATCATCTGAACAATATCTGGAGGCAACAATTCAGAAAGAAGATCCTGATTCCACCTACCCGGAGAAGATAGTAGCTCAGCTACTAGCTAAACCCTTGGATTATAGAAAGGCTTGAGGTCGGCACCGAACAACCAGGGATCGTTCCAAATGTTAGTAGAACGGCCATCCCCAATATGCCTTTGAATCCCAGCCCGTAAAATATCCCGACCTTGGACAATGCTCCGCCATGCATACGAGGGAGACGAACCCAACTCAGCTTCCCAAAAGTTACAGTGAGGGAAGTAAATTGCCTTCAACAAAGAAGAAGGTAACGACTATGGGTTTTGAATAATTCTCCACCCCTGCTTAGCCAACCTGGCGAGGTTAAAGGCAAATAAATTTCGAAAGCCCATACCTCCCATAGCTTTAGATTTACAAAGCTCATCCCAAGCATGCCAATGCATACCTCTCTTCTCGTCCGAGCTTCCCCACCAAAATTGGGCACAAAGTTGGTGGAGCTCTTGAATTAAATTCTGAGGAAGCAAGTAACAATTCATCATATAAAGAGGCATAGCTTGAGCAATTACCTTAATCAAAACCTCACGCCTAGCTGCACTCAATAATTTAGAACGCCAACCAGTGAGTTTTTTGGACAGGTTATCTCTTATATAAGCAAAAGTGTTACGCTTGGAACGTTCCACAAGAGTCGGAATCCCCAAGTATTTCTCATGTTTCTCCACTAGTTGAACTCCAAGAGTATCTGCCATCGATTGTCTCAAATGGGGAAGGACACTACCACTAAAAACCACATTGCTTTTCTGTAAATTGACTTGTTGCCCCGATGCTTTTTCATAGAGATTTAGAATGTTCCGAATCACAATACAATCCTGGGGAGAAGCATTAGAATATAACATACTATCATCAACAAATAAAAGATGGCTAATAGAAGGGGCACCATCACATATACACAAGCCTTGCCAATGTCCACTAGCAACAGAGTGAGAGATAAGAGTAGAAAGTCCTTCTGCTACAAGTAGGAAAAGATATGGCGAAATTGGATCTCCCTGACGTAATCCACGATGTGGTGTAACAAAACCTTTCGGGATACCATTAATCAAGAAAGAATACATGACAGTAGAAAGGCAAAACAATATGAGATCTACTCACTGTGCAACAAACCCCATTTTAAGCATGATCTTCTGCAAAAAATCCCATTCCAACCTGTCATATGCGTTGCTGATATCCAATTTGAGAGCCATAAAGCCTTCTTGTCCTCTAAGCAGTTTATGCATATAGAGGGCTAACTCATATGCAACCAAAGTATTGTCTGAAATCAATCTGTCCAGGACAAAAGCACTCTGCTGTGGGGAGATAATATCTGGGAGGAAAGTCTTAAGCCGGTTGGCCAGAACTTTCGAAGCTATTTTATAAATAACATTGCACAATGCAATTGGTCGCAACTGAGACATAGATTGAACTTCCTTCACCTTTGGAATAAGCACTACGTGAGTGAAATTTAAATCATGAGGCACCTCTTTTGTGGTTAAAAAAGAGATAACTGCCCTACTAACTTCCACCCCCACGAGGTCCCAATATTTCTGGAAAAAGAAGGGTGACATACCATCCGGACCAGGTGCCTTAGAGGGATGCATCTGAAAGAGGGCCAACTTCACCTCGTCAACACAATAGGGTGCCAGCAAGGACTGGTTCGTATAATCCGTAACTCTAGGGGTCAAAGTCTGTAAAACCAATTCCTGAGCTTCCAAGTCCGGCTCCTGTCTAACAAAGAGTTGTCGGAAATAATTCATCACCACTTCTTCAACTCCTCTTAGGGTCTCCTGCCACACCCCATTGTCATCGAATAAGCCTTTGATTTTGTTTTTCTATTTGCGATTCGAAGCACGCTTATGGAAAAACTTAGAATTCCTATCCCCTTCCTTGAGCCAAATGGCTCGAGAATGTTGCCTCCAAAAGGTTTTATCCATTGTCATTAGTTCATTCAATCGTTGGGATAATTGAAGCTTTTCAATTTGATTAGTAGGATCAAATGGTTTCTAGAGAAGCACATCTAACTGTCGCCGAACTGCCTCCAGTTCTTCCCTGCGCCCTTTAAAAGTGGTCTGATCCCAGGCTAAAAGAAAGCTACCGATATCCTTAACTTTCAGACAAAGTTGAACCATCGGTCCACCATCTTAAGGCACCATCCATGCTTCCTCAACTGCTTGTGAAAAGGATTCATGGGAACACCACATCTCTTCAAACCTAAATCTCCGTCGCCCGCTATCATTGACCGGTTGTTCCTTCCTTACTTCCAACAGCAAAGGCACATGATCAGATCTGCTTGGAGGCAGGTTAACAATCCTAGAGAAGCCAAACGCTGAAAGCCAGGCAGACGTGCAAACTCCCCTATCAAGACGCTTTTTTGTATGGGCATCGCTCCAAGTGAAGAGACCCCCTGCAGCTCCTAAATCTGCAAGATTACAATCCGGAAGAGCCCGACTGAAAGCATCCAATTGTTGGAGACTCCGAACTCTCCCCCCAGATTTCTCCCCAAGCTCGAGAATTTCATTAAAATCACCTGCAACCACCCATCTCTCTGACGACCCTCAATCCAGGGAACGGAGGAGGTCCCAGGATAAATGACGTTGACCCGTTTCAAGGTGGCCGTAAAAACTTGTAAAGCGCCATTGGACATCTGATGGCCCCTTCACGTCGGCATCGATATAGAAATAATTCACCGTCCTTATAGAAACAGACATGGTATCATCCCACAGGAGTGTGAGACCACCGGATCGCTCAACTCGATCGAAGTGAGCAATATTTGGTATCCCAACAGCCTTGGGAAGAGTATGGTGTTGTTGTTTGGTACAATGGATTTCACTGAGGAAGACTACATGTGCCTGGTGCTTCTGGATGAGGAGTTTGAGTGCATGACAAGTTCTGTGATTCACTATTCCTTGACAGTTCCAGATCAAGATGTTCATTGTCACAAAGAAGGCTAGACGTCTTCTTCTTCACCGCCGCGTACGACATATCCAAAAACCCTAGAAGCTAGGCGGGGAACCTAGGTTTTAGAGTTTCGCTTTTTTTTTTGCTCTTCAAAAGATATGATTCCTAGAAAATGCATTTTGGTTGCTCAAATGCAACAGATATATGCCTCCCGAATATGTGATGCATGGACATTTTTCTGTTCAATATGATGTCTATAGTTTTGGCGTGTTGAATTTGGAGATAATAAGTGGACAGAAAAATAGTTGCTTTGCTCATTGAGAGAATGTGGACTCTTTCCAAGCTATGTAAAGTTTTCTTTCCTCAATTGTGGAGAGAATGTGGAGACTCTTCCAATCAATGTAAAGTTTTCTTTCCTCAAGGAGAGAATGTGGAGACTCTTCCAAGTTATGTAGGTGAAATGATACATATATAGTTTTGGTGATGAGCAAGAAAATTCCGTCTCTGACTTTACATATAATGCACAAATCAATGCAGGCGTGGAAAAGCTTGATGGAAGCGACACCTTCAAATGTGACAATCCCACATTAAAGAATGGTTCAAGGACTGAAATAATGAGATGCGTGCAGATTGGACTGTTATGTGTGCAAGAAAATCTAGTTGATAAACCAACCATGGCTTCAGTTATCCTCATGTTGAATAGCTACTCTCTCAGTCTCCCAGTACCCTTAAAACCAGCATTTTTAATGTATAGTAGCGTCGGATCCAGGAGAAACTTTGTCTCTCTCGAAGTAACCGAAAATGATGATGCTTCATTAATCACTGAAGTAAATCCTCGCTAGAGCTTGAAGATTGATCGATATAACAGCACTTTTTCGATCATAATGTAATTTAATTACCATCCATCCGTTTGATTCACTTTGGTACTGAACAGGGCGATTCATTCATTTATTGTCTAGATACGTGCTTAAATAGACCTTTGGTATATATAGACATTAATCAAAAAAGAGGGCAAAGTCGGTTGCTATTCTGTTGCTTTAAATTGGTTTTGCAGTGGCTCTCATTTTTTTATTAACTTTTTTCGTACCACTTTAACTAGTTCAGTTTGATGGGATTTGGCTCCTCTTTTTGTTATTTCGAATTATAATAGTGACAGTTTAGTTCTTCCTCAATTTCATTTTCTTCAGCTAGTTGTATGTTGTGTTTCTATTATGAAGGTTTTGGCTTTGTCTCCCTCTTTCGGTTTCAAAAAGTAGCTCTTATAAACAGCACAGTATGGTATATTTCACAATTTGATTTAATAACAAATCAAAATTTGAAGAAGCTTCGTTTCCTTAGCTTTTTTTTTTTGACAAGCGTTAGCCTTTTCTTTAAGAAGTTTCCTACTCTCCTTCATTTACAGGGTTATGGACCAAGATTATGCATTAGCACAGAAACCACGAACTTATGGCAATGAAAAGGAAGAACGTACAAAAGAAAGTCATCGTTCCACAAAAACACTACAATTTCAATCCATGGATTATTCTTCGTTATCTTTTCTTCCCAAAGATCAAGTCTTGAAAAAGACCTCACTACTCGTCTGTTCATAGTCCCGTGAATCCAGTCTCCATCAACATTTTATAACAAAGTTTACTTGTTTTATGAGGTTAATCTTGATCGATTTGGCTAGTTGGACAGACCGAGTAACATGTTTAGAGCTTGATTCATATTTAGAGCTTCATAGTTTTCCTTCATCGCTTTAACAACACAATCCCACCATGACAATGGTTTCCTCAGCAACTCTATTCTTCTGTTCTCATATTCTGTTACTCGCGGTCACTCAACCCCTTCCTCAGCCATCGTTTTCAGCCTATTCATGTCCCAATGGAAAAGGTAACTACACCGCTAATAGTACCTACCAAACAAATTTAGACACCCTTCTCTCCACACTAGTCTCCACCAACGGCAATGGCTATGGCTTTTACGATTCCTCCTATGCCGAAAGCTCATCCAACCAAGTTTATGCAACCGGACTTTGTAGAGGAGATTTCCTAGAGGATGCTTGTCGTAGCTGCCTCAATGACTCAAGCCACAAGCTCACAAAGCTTTGTCCTGACCAAAAAGAAGCTCTCGTCTTTTATGACACTTGCATGTTACGCTACTCAAACCGATCCCACTATGGCCTCATGGAGGATTCCCCTCCTTTCTATCTCGTGAGTCCAAGAAACATAGCATCATCGGAAGTGGAAGGGTTCTTTGAAGAGCTTTGGAAGCTAATCCAAAGATTGAGTAGTGAAGCTGCAGCAGGTGGTTCACTTCGTAAGTTCGCAGTAAACAACACACCCACTTCAGATTTCAGGACAATATATGCACAAGCGCAGTGCACGCCAGATTTGTCCAAGCAAGATTGCACTGATTGCTTGGTTGGTGCTTATGGAGACATCACAACTTACAGTTACGGGAAGGATGGGGCCAGAATTCTTAAACCAAGTTGTAGGTATAAGCCTGCTAGCTTCCTCGACCCTGCAAATGTGGCACCACTTCCATCATCGCCACCAATATCTCCGCCTTCACCATCAACCAATACTACAAATTCAGAAGGTACATAAGTATATATGTTGCATTTATGTGTGTGTGTGTGTGTGATGATTTTTCCAAATTTGTTGTTCGTCTTTCGTTCATTTTTTGCTAGAGTGATGTTTAAGGCATCTAAAAATAAACAATTCTGTCAGAGTACTGGGTGCAGAAGGTGATTAGCTTCATATTATGAAGCTAAATGGCTAGGTCCATCTATGTTATGTGATTTTAAATTTTTTAATATATAGTACCTGGCTACCTGCATAACTTTTCGGTTCTGAAACTTTAGTGGATGATAACCGGTAAGAAGTCATTATATAATTTGATAGTCATGGTAATGTATTTGTGTATATAACTGGCAGGATGCTTAACTACAAAAGAATAAGAATTCTAATTTTTGCAGAATCGAAGAAGAGTAATAATTCGCAGACTGTAATCCTTGTGGTTGTGCCAATCACTGTGTCTCTGGTATAATTGTATGCATCTGCATTTATTTAAGAGCGAGGAAGACAGATAAAAAACTTGATCAAAGTAAGCTTCCAGCTACTGGTCAAACAAAATGAACTCCTCTGACATTTTTATTCTAGCTACTTGATTTGAGCAGGGCCTATTACTGCATGTACTAAGCACTTGGATTTAATTATGTTACAACTCTTTTGGAAACTGATCAAACTTGTTGTATTGCTCCTTAGGCACCGAAGGTGCAGATGAAAGTAGAAGTGCAAAATCCTTGCAATTTGACTTTCGCACCATCAGAGTTGCTACAGATGATTTTTCTGAAGCAAATAAACTCGAACAGGGCGGTTTTGGTTCTGTATACAGGGTACGGATACATCATCATATTTTAATGATCATTCATATCAATTATGTGCCAACTTAACTATATATAAGTTAACTATCCTATATTTTCCTTGGATCTCCTTTTTTGTACAAAAACTTTCTCTGGGTAAGCTTCCCAAGGGAGAAGAGATAGCAGTGAAAAGGCTATCTATGGATTCTGGACAAGGAGATTTAGAATTCAAAAATGATGTCTTACTAGTGGCTATAGGCTTCAACACAGAAATTTAGTTAGACTTCTCGGTTTCTGCTTGGAAGGAAATGAAAGGCTTCTTGTCTATGAGTACCTCCCTAACGCAAGTCTTGATCACATCATATTTGGTATGACCGACTTCTGCATTTTCTTCTACTTCAAAAATCTACTATAGAATTTTCATTGTGTGACACATCTAACAAATACTATAACAGATCAAATCTGTTAAAGAATATTTGATTTATGTGTGTCTTACCAAATTAGGATTACTTTCTATTATTGTAATATGAGATAATGTTCTAGATTTCTAGTTCTAATTAGAATAGAATTCCTTGTACTCAAAGATTATGTACTTGTATCCTCTATAAATATTGGCTCCTATTATCAATGAAAGTTACAACAATTTCTCTCTACAATCTTCTCTCAAATCTCTTACTCTAAAACAAGTTATCAGCGCGAGTCCTAACCTTAGATCAGAAGCCAAAAACTCTTTTCTTCTCTCCTCTTGCTGTGAAGCCCTAGAACCGTACCCAAGGATCACCTCATGCGTGCCACCATCTCTACGCACGGTTTTGGGAAGAAAACCAGAAGACTACAAGAAAAAGAAGGCCAAAAAAATCAAGCATCAAGAAAGCACCAAGTAAGTTTTAAATTAATGTTCCTGCTTTCTGTGTTTAATATTCTTTCTTTTTCTTCAGGACTTGCAATCAACTAATCAAACTATCAGGATGACAAACTTTTGAATAACACAATGACTTGAGAAGATTTGAAATTATAATGTTGACACAACTTGTAAAGCTCACAAAAGTTGCAGGTTAAATTTCCACATGAAGGACCTTTCCAACCTAATTAGAGTCCTCTGCAAGTGTTAATATTAGTATTACTAGAACATTGCTATTCCAGACTGCTAATAATTGAGCCCAACATAGAAAATCTTAAATAATTGATCTGTGAAACAAGTACGGAACTTTCTTTAGAGACATCTCAAACATAGTTAAAACAAACCTCTTCAAAATTTCATTTGAGCAAAGACTAGAAGAAACTTTTTCCAGACTTTACTTAATATTGTGCAAACAAGTGAAAAATCATTTGGCCACTACACCAAGTATCAAACTCTCATTAAATGTTCCTTCAATTCAGTCGCACTGAGACTTGTGTTAGTACCTTATACCTAAATGGAAATTTACATCGACAATAACTGATGCTTGCAGATAAGATTACGTAAGGTGGATGAGTGTATCTACTAAATTTGAATGCATACATCATGCGCAGAAATGTACGTGCGGTTACACCACTCAATGACAGATTTCACTCTTTCTTTCTTCCCCACCACACAATAAAATAGGAGGAAAAAGAAGAAGAAGAAGAAAAAAGTACTTGTTAAATGTTGAAGGAAAATCAAGTTTAGTGTGCCTTATCAAACTAGGAATAGGAATAGGAGAGAAGGTTCTAGATTTCCCAATCCTACACGGATTGGTATTCCTTGTAACATTAGATTATGCACTTTGTAATCCCTATATATAGGGCTCCTATTCTCAATAA
>BDJD01000836.1:41551-78324 GCA_002564525.1 Rosa multiflora | reverse complement strand
GAACTCCCACGATTGTAGCAATCAGGGGGAGATATCGACATCAGGGGGAGTTATGATGTCTACATGTTCGATCTCGAAGAGTGAAGGACGTGTTGTGCTCTTTTTGTCCTTCGACCAGGATTATTTTTGTCCCACAGGGTTTTTGTTACCTGGCAAGGTTTTTAACGAGGCAACGGATGAAGCGTCACCACCAAGTTTGAGCGGCACAAGGGGGAGTGTTGAAGGAAAATCAAGTTTAGTGTGCCTTATCAAACTAGGAATAGGAATAGGAGAGAAGGTTCTAGATTTCCCAATCCTACACGGATTGGTATTCCTTGTAACATTAGATTATGCACTTTGTAATCCCTATATATAGGGCTCCTATTCTCTATAATGAAACACATCTCTCTCATCAATCTCTCTCAATTCTATTATCCTTAAACATTAAACACTATAAGAAAGAAAAAGGAGACTATGGGACAAGGGTGCATACTTGTAAGTTGCCGGAGCATTCCAGGAAGTGAACTATCCCATGATGAATAATACCAGCCCATGCATGAAGCCGGTGAATGGGTCATCAGGCAACCCCAACAGCAAAAGAGTTGCAAAAGGAATGGCTGATCCTGCACTTATCTGTGAAAGAACTATCATCCCAGCATTGGGAAACGGTTTTTGATGCGGGAAGTGTGAACACGGTAGTAAGAGGCTCCGTCAACTGTCGAAAGCCATATGAGATTAGCTAGAATCCACTAGCAATTACGGACACAGTCGTAAGAAATATAGAGAAACTTCTCTAATATATGGTTTTTTTTATTGATAACTTGAATGAAAATTACAATCTAAGAGGTGCCTAATATAGGGCACATAGCATAAACCTAATACAATTAGAAAACATAAAGAAAATTTATTGTAGACTAAAACTAGGAAACCTAATTAAACCTGATTAAATAAAAATCGGAAATAGAATCCAAGATACTAAAGAATATTACGCTTGGAATACCAATCAAGATTTTGCTCGAGAATCCCGATATATCCAAAAGAGTAATTTATGATTAATTCCATCATCAAGAAGCCTATTTGAAAACCAATTTCCAATATTCAAATTATTCTTCTTAATGTGAAGACGCTTCTTTCTTTTCAAGATTTTTTGTTGAAATTGGCTAAAATCTCGTCATACATAAGTCTCCTCCACTTGGAAAGAACTCGACCTCGAGTTCCTCTTGTATGTAGCTCGATCATTAGTAGGAATAAAACATGATAAGCCATCAACTTCAATATTCTTGAAATTAAAAGGTATCACCATGAATCCAATACCGTAGACAAGTTTGGAATAAGCATATTGAAACCTGAACTCCTCCACTTGAAAAGGAATGGGCATTGACTTCTCCTTGGGTTGATTTGAACACAATTAGGCATGCATGACATGGATATCGATGTGATAAATGAATCAGTTTCCTTTGTCCTTAATGAGTTTCTCTTCAATCTTCAAAGTGGCTTCTTCATGTTCCTTTTCACACGACTCAGGATGGTTATTCTTGATGTTCTTCCTTCCAGGCTTGATTTTAATTTTGTGCGACTCCCACCTAAATAAATATGTGTTGGCTTTGCAATACCCACCTTTGACGCTTTCATGCCATGGTCTTCCAAAAAGCACATTAGTGTTGACCATGTCAATCACATGACAAGTAATCTCTTCTTAATGATGTAAGACAAGAATTGGCCTAGTTTAGCCGGAAAACTAGAAAAATAAAGAAGCGGCGTGGAATCAAGAAGAGTGATTGGAAAATAGGTAATTCACGCATAATGAGGTTACTAGCCGCTGCAATATCCAAGAAAATTTGGTTTTTGTTTTAGGGAATCAGAAATTGAGAGAAATTCACTGTGTATTCTTATTGGTAATAGGGGCCTCTTTATATAGAGGATTACAATGCAACGAATCTCAATCATATAAGGAAAGTAATTCTACATTGATTAGGATTCTAGATCCTTCTAATTAAATCATATTACCACTAGGTCAAGTAACCTAGAGTTTGGGCTAAACACAAATTAGGATTTCCTTGAACACTCCCCCTTATGTTGCCCAAACGCGGTGCTTCTCTCGTTGTCTCATTAAAAACCTTGCCGAGTAACAAAAACCCAGTGGGACAAAAATAACCTCGGTTGAAAGGGAAAAAGAGCACAACACACCCTTCACGATTCGAGATGAACATGTAGACATCTCCCCCTGATGTCTGGGCCTCCCCCTGATGACTACGATCATGGGAGTTTAGATAATTTCCGCAAGCCAATTCTTGCCACATGTTTCTCGAACGTGGATTTGGGCAATGACTTAGTAAATAGGTCTGCCACATTGTCCTCAGATCGAACTTGATTCACTTTGATCTTGAGGAGCTTCTATTGTTGCTGATTGTAGAAGAATTTGGGTGATAAATGCTTGGTGTTGTCACCTTTGATATAGTCTTGCTTCATTTGTTCAATGCAAGCAGCATTATCCTCATAAATGCTCGTTAGCTTATCTGTGGTAGACTTCAGACCACAATTGCTTCGAATATGCGTAACTATGGATCGAAGCCATATACATTCACGAACTGCTTCGTGAAAAGCAATAATCTCTGCATGATTCGAAGAGGTAGCGACTAAGTTCTGCTTTGTAGACCTCAAAGATATCGCGGTCTTTTCCATGGTGAAAACATAGCCAGTTTGGGAGCGATCTTTGTGTGGGTCAGAGAGATACCCAGCATCAGCAAAACCTTCCAAAACACTTATATCGTTTTGGGATGGGGAGAGGGAACGCACTCCACCATGTGTAGCGTCCCTATCATTTGAAAGGTCCGAATCCATCTTCTCTCTGTAGGGATAGAACAAGCCCATATCAATCGTACCACTCAGGTATCGAAAGATATCTTTAACACTAGTCCAATGGAGTCGTGTTGGTGCAGAGCTATATCTAGCTAACAACTTCACAGCGAATGAGATGTCCTATCTTGTGCATTGTGCTAAGTACAATAATGTGCCTATTGCACTTAGGTAGGCACTTCAGCCTCTAGCACTTCTTCATCGTCATCTTTTGGACGAAATGGATCCTTGTTCAGATCAAGACCATGGACGACCATTGGGCTGCTTGAAGGCTTAATCTTATCAGTGTTGAAACGCCTAAGCATCTTTTGGGTATAAGCTGATTGATGAATCAGGATACCATCTCTACGGTGCTCAAGTTCCAAACCGAGGCAAAACCGTGTTTTCCCAAGATCTTTCATCTCAAACTTGGATTTCAAGTATTCAGCGGTTTCCCATAACTCTTTAAAGGTGCCAATTATATTAATGTCAGCGACATAAACCGCTACTATTGCAAATCCGGAACTTGTCCTTTTTATAAACACACATGGGCATAGTTCATTGTTGACATATCTCTTTCCAATCAAGTAGTCACTTAGACGGTTATACACATCCATCCGGATTGTTTTAATCCATATAGTGAGCGTTTCAATCTAATTGCAAACGCGCTCCGTGGTTTAGAGCCACTTGATTTGGGTAACTGAAGTCCATCTGGGACCTTCATGTATGTTTCTGTATCTAGATCCCCATATAGATACGCAGTAACCACATCCATAAGCTGCATATTCAGTTTTTTGGAAACTATCAAATTGACAAGGTAGCGGAACGTTATGACGTCCATTACGGGAGAATATGTCTCCTCGTAATCGATTCTAGGGCGTTGTGAGAAGCCTTGCACCACAAGGCGAGCTTTGTACCTTACAAACTCGTTTTTCTCATTACGCTTTCTAACGAATACCCATTTGTGACGAACTAGTTTGGTGTTGGGCGGTATTGGCACAACTGGTCCGAATACCTTTCTTGTCGTTAGAGAATCAAGTTCTGCCTGGATCGCATCTTTCCATTTTGGCCAATCAACTCTCCGTTGGCATTCATCAACAGAGCGTGATTCGATGTCATCGGTCTCAATAATCTCAAGCGCCACTGAATACGCGAATACATCATCAATGATGATGGAGCTTCTTTCCCACGTCCCATGTACACTAGTGTAATTTATAAAGATCTCTACATTCTCAGGATTAGGTTCTGACATTGAGGCGTCCCCCAATGATGTCTCTTGGACATAACCATAATCCGAAACATTCTCATGGGACTGATTTGAGTATCGATGATCAAAGGATTTGTTTGTGCCTCATTTGCTCTCTTTCTAGGGCGAGTATCCTTTAAAAAAATTGGTCTACTGTGCTTCCTTGCGGGACCTGCAACCATAGACGCCACATCATTGCCATGTTGGGCAATGGCGCCATCTCCTAGTGTCACAGGGGTGGCGTGATGTCCAGTATTTGGGACATCAATCCTTGTAGGCACGTTTGCAGCAGGTATGTGTGATCTCGTCACTTTAGCAATATCAGAAAACACATCAGGCAGAGTATCTACTACGTTCTGGAGCTCGATTATTCTTCGCACTTCAAGTTCGGACTATGTGGTATGGGGATCGAGATGAGACATAATAGGGACAGACCACGACAATTCCTGTCGTTCCTGTTGAACATCTGTGTTCTTATCTCCCCCTAACGACGGGAAGACTGTCTCATCAAAGTGACAATCCTCAAATCTAGCAGTAAAGAGATCGCCTGTCAAGGGTTCAAGGTAGCGGACGATAGTTGGAGATTCATATCCAACATAAATGTCCATTCGTCATTGTGGACCCATCTTAGTACGTTGTGGCGGCGTAATAGGCACATAAATAGCACACCCAAAAATGAGTAAGTGCGAGATATCAGGCTCGTACCCAGTCACTAGCTGTAATGCAGAATAAGATTGGGTTGCAGTGGGTCGTAGACGAATTAGCGTCGCTGCATGCAATATTGCATATCCCCAAGCAGAAACAGGGAGATTGGTGCGCATAACCAATGTCCGAGCTATCATCTGTAGTCGTTTGATAGCGGCTTCTGCGAGACCATTTTGGGTATAAACATGGGGAATTGGATGCTCTACGTCAATCCCCAGTGACATGCAATAGTCATCGAACGTTTTCGATGTAAACTCCCCAGCATTATCAAGTCGAATTAACTTAATAGGATGGTCAGGGTAGTGAGCCCGTAGACGGATAATCTGGGCGAGGAGTTTAGCATAAGCAGCATTTCGAGCGTGTAGACGCATCAACCAATACCAACAGCGCGACATGTGACCAGCGTGTCGACGCATCAACCAATACCATAAAATATTTAAAAGGTCCGCATGATGGTTGAAGTGGTCCACAGATATCCCCTTGGATTCTATAAGAACGGAATAACTATTTTGGGATCCTTTGCGTAGGACGGTCTCGGTCCTAGTTTCCCAAAGGAACAGGCTTTGGAAAATGAGCGAGGGGCCTTAGAAGCAACCAATGAGGATTTTGGTTGGGCCTGAGCATTCGTAACGCTATTAGAAGCAAAATGTGTGA
This sequence comes from Rosa multiflora, assembly GCA_002564525.1. NCBI lineage: Eukaryota > Viridiplantae > Streptophyta > Magnoliopsida > Rosales > Rosaceae > Rosa > Rosa multiflora. The sequence continues at coordinate 72,905 of BDJD01000836.1, read as the reverse complement.
CTACATCTCCCATTATGGTGTTAGAGCCATGAAAATTGGTATGTGTGGCGTCATGGCCACCAAGAGGAACAACCATGGCGTCATGCTCATGGTTGGTGCCAATGATGGCGTCATCACATGGGACTTGAGCGGCCCTATGGAGCCCCAAGACGGCTGCAGCGCCAGATGCTGTAATTGTTACGGTCTTGCTAAGTCCAGGGATCAATTTTCGATCCTTGCTTCTTCTCACTATGAAGAATGGATGTTCGTGTGAAGTCTTTAGTATACGGAGCACCATATCACGACCAGGGTGTCCTAGTCGATCATGCCAAAGCCAATATGTGTCAGAATCCAAGAGATCTTGTCTTATTACATTATTGGATTCAATAGGTCGAATTGTAGTGACATCGAGTCCTCTAGATTGACACATAAGCTTCTCTAAGATGCGCTTTCGTCCGCAATCATTAGAGGTAATGCAAAGGAACTCGTTTCCGTTCTCATTATGCGTTTCCGCATGGAATCCGTTGGCTCTTATATCTTTAAAGCTCAATAAGTTTCGATTTGCCTTAGGAGCGTAGAGAGCTTCAGTGACTTTAATCTAGGTGCCATTTGGCAAAAAGAATTGGGCCATTCCATGTCCTTGAACTAAACCTGATGGCCCAGCCATCGTAGTCACAAAGGAATATGTAGGCAACATCTCTAAGAATAATTGCCTATGTCAAAGAATGGTGTGCGTAGTCGCACTATCCGCAAGACATTGTAGTTCATCCATTCCTAAAGAAAAGCTCATAATTAAAAAGGAGTCATAAAGAAAAGAACTCAACTTTTATTAATAAGTCAAACGGAATTACATCATTATTTCTTTTGACTAAAGAAAATCTAATCCAATAAACTAGCTAATGCAAAACAACGATAGTCATCTAACTCCTTTCGGTAATTCCAATGTAAACGTGACCAGGTTAGTAGAGAGATGTCGATGGAGCAAAGCTCACTTAAGTACCACTTATCTCAAAACCTTCCTAGACATCACACTTACATTGAGTACGCCTACTTTGAAGAAAGACTAATACCATTGGCATATACTATAAAAATAATATGGCAATTGCCTACATCTCTTGGAAAATTAAAAGACTTAATCAAAATCACCAGTTTCTAGGTCTTGATTCTTGAAGTCTTCCACCTTTAGATCGAGATCTCCATCTTGATCTTCTTGTTCCATGTAATTTTCCTCCCTTGCTTCACGATACATTTTGTATGCGTTTGCAACATTCTGGGATGCTCTACATGCCTTTTCCCAATGTCTAGTTGATCCACATCTGAGACAAGCATCATTATGGTCAGGTTCCCTTGATCGAGGCACCTTGGGAGCGCTATGAGGACGGTTATGGCCTTTGGTGGCGTCACCACCATAACCGGAGGCTTGGCCTCTCTCTCTTCACACATTTACCTCCACGGTTCCGTGCGCCCCTATCTTGGGGGTTTCCTTCCTCTTTAGGGCGAGCATATGGACCAGAATGTCCAAAATTATCCCTATTCTTAGAGTTTCGCTCCTTGCGTCCTCCCTTGAGGGCGCGACTATAATTAGACTCCGGATTTAACTTGGTTACCACGGGTCTAGAGTTATAGTTCTTCACAAGTGTGTTGTCGTGCTTTTCAGCTACGTTCATGGCACCAATTAGTTCATGAAATCTTGTGATGCGTCTAGCATTGACATCAATTCGATAGTTTTTTGCTACCATCAATGCAGAGACGGGGAAGGTGGAGAGAGTCTTCTCGATCAACATCATATCAGTGATTTTCTGTCCACATAATTCCATCAAAGACTGATACGAAGTGCTTCTGAATTGTAGTCAAGTACAGACTTGAAATCACAGAAGCGGAGGCTATGCCATCTCACTTCTAAGTCAGGAAGCAGGGAATCACGGACATTGCCAAAACGCTGCTCAAGTTCTACCCATAGTTTTCTTGGGTCTTTCTCATTGAGGTACTCATTCTGGAGCGCGTCATTCATATGCCTTGTCACGAGAATGATGGCTTTTCATTAGCCTCTCTCGTAGCACTATTTGCTTCAAAAGCAGCAGCTTGTTGAGGAGTAAGCACGTCCTGACTTGGCTCTTGGATCGTACTCAGGATCCCATCATCCTTAAGATGCTGGCGCACATCACGGACCCACTTGTGGTATCCTGCGCCTGTTGTCTCTAGTGGAGCGAAGCTCAACTTGTTCAGGTAATTACTCATCCTGAAAAACAACAAGAAAGTAAGGTTAGTTTCGGAGCGAAAAAGGCTACCACGAAAAACTAATAAATTTATGAGCGTAGTTGCTTCCAAGAAATTAGGGATTTTCTGAGCGTAGTCGCTTCCAAGAAAATCCGATTCCAAGAGGGGTTTTGGATTAGATCGAAACAATGATGTATGTGGTCAATCGTTTTTCTTCTCAACAAACTCTAGTTTGGAGGAATCTACAAGCTCCAAGCTTGGAGTTAGCACGAACCCCCACAGTTCGGCTTTTGGTCTCCCCTATGAAGAAGAAAGGGGGGTAGAAGAAAGGATGTTGGAAGTCCCCGAGAAAAAGAAGAAGAAATTGAAAAACTTCAAAAACTGGAACTTTTAGAAAAGTTTACCTTGAAAATTGGCCAGAAATTTTGACCGAAAAAAGTTAATGTAGATGACCGGAAAACTGTGCCGGAGATCGCCGGAAAATTGGTGGTCGGACGGTGATCGCCGGTGGCTGAAGCAGAGCTGGTGGTGGCTGCAGGCGGAGGTGGCAGAGCCTTACAGGGCTTGTGCAGAGCTGCTGCAGGGCTGTTGCAGGGCTGCTGCGCGGCTCTTGCAAGTGTCGATAGGTACGCGCTGGGCTTCTCGGCAAATGTGGCAGCACTCGGTAGGAAGCGTGCAGGGTTCTCGGCATATGCTTGCAGGGCTGTTGACAGAGGCTCGGCAGCACTTAGATGATCCCGGCAGGGGCTTGCAGGGACCTCGGCAGGTGCTTGCAGAGGGCAGGGGTCGGTCCGATTTTTCCGACTACCGATTCAGGGGCTTTTTGGCTTGTTCCAGTGGTTCCGCCGCCGGTTCTGGGTTCCTTGAGGCTAGGGCTTTAATATGTGGGACGGTGGATGTTGGAATTTGAGGGCTACGAAATTAGGGTTTCAGGGTTAGAACTTTGTGCTGATAACGTGTTTTAGGAAATCAAAAATTGAGAGAAATTCGCTGTGTATTCTCATTGATAATAGGGGTCTCTTTATATAGAGGATTACAATGCATAGAATCTCAATCATACAAGGAAAGTAATTCTACATTGATTAGGATTCTAGATCCTTCTAATTAAATCATATTACCACTAGGTCAAGTAACTTAGAGTTTGGGCTAAACACAAATTAGGAATTCCTTGAACAGTTTTGGACTTTTCAGGTTTCTCGTGCAAAAAGTCAGGTTCTAGATTGTGAATCAGATTGGAGTAAATTTTGGCCAGAATGTCCGTTTGAGATGCATGATACCTTTCTAGAATGGGAACGACGAGATCTTCAAGACTCACTTTAGTGAGCCCTAACAGATTTAGGCCAAAATATGTCGTTTTAATTATCCGATTCGGGATTTAATATTTTTAGGCTAGTTTTATATTTGTTTTTGAATTCTTTTATTTTAGGTTTTTAGTTTCCTTTTTAATTTAGATTCTTTAGGATTTCTTGATAGGTTATGATTTAGGGTTTTGGATGCCTATATAATAAGCACCATCATGATTTGTATTAGAATCAGTTTATCACATCAAATTTAATAAAAATTAGAGATTTTTCTCTTTCTCTGGTGGATTCCAGAACTATGTTTTTTAGGGTTTATCGCTTGTAAACCCAGGTTACTTCCGACTGCGTCAGTTTTGCAAGGACATCCCCCATTTTTCCTCCAAAGAGACTTCCAAGTGAGGCGCCAATTATAAATATGGTCCAAAGAACTGTTGTTTCTTTGTGGGAGTAGCCAATAAGCTCCAACCACAAAGGAGCGTGCAAATGACAAACCTGACTAGAGGAATGATCCAAAGACACCCTGAGCAATGAGTATTTGAAAAGTTGGGATTCTGATAACTGACTTGGATTCTTTAATCAGGTCTTCACTTCTTCTGAAAAAGTACGTGGCATTTCATCTTTAGTTCTACCATTGTTCTCTTTATAGTGCGGATCATTAGCGAAGAGGCGAACCAATATACCGACTATGACACTAATAAGCCTAACCAGATGGAATGTAATTCTCCAACTATCGATACCCATTACTGAAGTGGAGGCTATTAGTACAGAAAAAAGACCACCTATTATGGAGCCTAGATTTCCTGTTAGTTGTAACCATCCAAATGTTGTACCACGGTTGTTATCATCTGTTGAGTCAACAACAAGTGACTGAATGGCAGGAATGACTATGACAATTCCAGTACCATTTAAACCTCTCAAAATAGCAACCTAATAACCAAATTAGACAACTAAATGTTGAATTATAATCTGGAATCAAGTAAATTAAACATGTTCTTATGTCAGAATGGTAGAGTTTAAAATACGAATACAACCAATGCAATGTTCTACGTACATGAAGAAGCCAGCGAGAAAAGTGGCAGCAGCCCATAGAAAGATAAGCACCAAGAGCAATGACATGGGCTCGGTTGTGACGCGTAGCAAGATAAGTAGCAAGTGGGTAGTAGGAGGATTGGACAATGGATCGAAACAGATTCAAAGAGCCCAACCCAGTTAGGTCTGTGTGAAGAGAGGCTCCTACTTTTTTGTAGGCTCCGGGCAAAAGGGCCTCATCAGCTCACTGCATAATACTAGTTAGATTGACTAGCACTAGTGTCATAGTCTCTAGTTTCGTGGCTATCTCTGTTTGCACTAAAAACAGAGGACTCTGCCAAAGCCCAAAACAGAGGAAGACGAATCATAGATTTGGAGAAGACGAGAGGTCACATTTTTGGTTGACTTGGAACGAGGTTGTTGTGGGACCTAGTAGATCTGGGATGTTTGACACGTGTAGGGTTGGGGTTTGATAGGTTTAGAATGGAGCGGTGGAGATTTGGAGCTTGCATGTTCTTATTGAGACCAATCTGGAAATAGTAAAAGGTTGCTTTTGATGGAAGGAAAGGAGAAAGTTTTGCATGCAAGAAGTTCGGGATCTGCTTAATTTTTACACATTTTGAAATTAATTTTTCTTAATTTACCTTAATTTGTGCTTATTAAGTTTATTTATACACTAAGAAAATTTACGGGATGACAAGGCATTGAGCAATAGTTTTTGAGTCGGCCTCATGGCCTGTGTGACACATTATAAAATACATGTTATAAAAGAGAGTTGTAAAAAACTACAAGTGTCACACTCTTTAGTAACACATGAATGTCATCGTTAGTTGCAGTGAGACACAAGAAATAGCAGAGTAGCTTCATGAATGATGGGATCATCTCTCCTTCAAGTTTTTTTAATTTTTTTTTTTTTAACAAAATATATATACAGTCCTTGGCTAAGGATATCCTTACCTAAGCTTAGGTATGGATTTCCAGTTTTTGGCCACTTTTCAATCATATATTCACATCTTAACCGTTCAGTTTTTAGATCTTAATGTATAGATCATCTTTGCAAAATTTCAACCAAATTGATAATCATTAAGGTATTTAAAACTGCAAATTACTACAATATACACTAACGGTTCCGGTTCTACAGATTCAGTTTGTTCGTGTAAATTGCAAATTTGGATGCCTTAACGATCATCAATTTGGCTGAAATTTTGCAGAGATGATCTATACATTAGGAACTAAGAACTAAACGGTTAAAATATGAATATATGATCGAAAAGTGGACAAAACTCGAAATCCGTTCCTAAGGCTAAGGTAAGGACACATCCTTAGCTAAGAAAATTTGAATATATATATATATATATACACACACACATATATGTTATAAAGTAGAAAGAAGATGAAGAGAGAATAGTTTGGGGGAAGTAGAAGTATTTTCATTCAGTCTCATTAGCCTCCTTTATATAGAGGTACGGTTTACATCAAAGTACATAACTAATAAGTATTTATGTGGACAACCATATATATAATAATATTTACAACAATACACACACACACACATATACTATTATTAAGAGGACCCACTTTATTAGTTAAAATGAGCATGAAAAGACATAAAGACTCCCACACCATATATTAGTTTCAAATTATTTTAAATATGTGTAGGTTATTAAAGTAAATAACAAAATACTAACAAAACAATTAAAAGAATAAAAAATATTTAATAACTACTCATATGAGATATTTTTCCATTAACCCTATATCTACGTCGATAACTTCTCACTACCATCATCACAAAATAACTTGTCACGCCCCTGATTTTTAGCACAAATAAAAATCGATATGTAATCTCATAATTATACATGCGTGAACGTTCAGTCATCAATACAAAATACCTGGAATCATTTTCCGTTTAATCCAAGTGCATACTGATGCCCTGAACCCTCAATGTCAATAAATTACACAAGTTTTACGAATCAAATTGTCAATAACAAAATAGAACGTAAATACTCCTCAGAGTTAACTACACAACGGAAGTCCCTATCAATGGTAAAGTCACACAATTGGCTTCCTACTATAATGCTGCCAGCACGCAACCTCAACTTCAGCCACGATTACCCTGACCTGCAGAACTAACCCCTACACCATTTGAATGGTGCACCGGGTTGCCACACAACAAACCCGGTAAGCTTTTGCAAGCCCGTATGAGTAACTCAAATAACTCACGCAAAACACGAAATAAATCCACGCAAATCATGAGATAAACTCACAAGAATCACGGGATAAACCCACACGAATCACGTTTCAATCAAGAAACAAAGCACGAGATAACTCACCCCTACAGCCATCAATTTCATATCTTTCCATATCATACCTACGTAAGTCAACTGGTGACTAAAGCCTCACACTCAAATTGTCCAACTAGCGTCCCATTACACAAATTCAATCAAACAAGACTTCCTCAAGCAAAGTTTGATATCATTCTAACGCACTACGGCGAATTCCAAATCACACTCATTCCCTTCCCACTATAAACTTTTGTCATCAACATGACGTCAAAGGTGAAACTCAATGAATCACCTTCCTATCCCCACTACAGAGTACAATTCGTCACCACTATGGCTCTTAAGATAAATCAAACCATCAATCAATACAATCAAGAAGAAACAAAGAAATCACATTTCAAAACAAGCAAAACAATTTATGGTAAACCCTGCATATAATTTAGTTCAGGAGGTCACACTAAGTCAAGCAATTCAAATAATAGTAGTCATCGTAACTCCACACCCTGACGTCCGTAGGTTGTCCCGGCCATCACAACAGTCTTCTCTACTATTGTTAACTTAATAACAATTCAGCTCCGCTACCGAGCAGTCATCACACTGATCATCGCACAGATTCCACCGATCATCACACAGATAGCCATCATCCTATTGATCATTACATAGATTCCGAGGGACATCACACAGATAGCAATTGTCCAGCTGATCATCACACAGATTTTGCCGATCATCACACAGATAGCAATTGTCCAACTGATCACCACACAGATTTTGCCGGTCATCACACAGATTGCAATCATCACAAAGATTTATCACACTAATTTCAATGATTCATTACACAGATATTCCTATACAAGCTTTACATGGAAATCATCACAAAGATTCATCATACTAATTCCAACGATTCATTACACAAATATTCCTACACAAGCTTTACATGGTAATCATCACAAAGATTCATCACACTGATTTCAACGATTCATTACACAATTGCACCAATACATATATATTTCCCTTAAATATATATCTACGCAATCATTCACTCAGGAATATCACTAATACCAACTACAGTCATAGTTAACCTAATAACTCCAAGACAATAGGGTAATCTTGCTCATAACGAATATTGATCATGCTCATAACAAATATCGTGAGATTTACTCACCTCAGAATCCTGCTGCGTCTTCACACGTTAACCAAGGCAAGAACAATCGCTGCAATCCGTTCAATAAGTCCAACAAGCACCTGAACACATAAGGTCTCAATTGAGTGCACGAATCACAAAGTGATTAAAGTTCGAAACCCTCGTTTTGAACCAAATCCCCATAAGTAACGTTAATCGAGGTGAAACCTCATTTGAGACCTCCCTAAGTCTCCAGAACACTTCTACGATCGATGTGACAAAACCACAAGTCGATCGAACGCTCAGATCCTCACGGATCGAATAAATTCACCGATATGAAACGGTAAAAATCATAACAAATCCATTCAAACTCTAAAATTTGCATATTATATATCGAAACACTCATATCAACAAGTAGAACATATACAATACCAGAAACAGTCCCCTAGATGGCCAGAACACTGCCGGAACGCCACCACAGGCTGTGGCACACCCCCGCCGGCCAAAACTCATTATTTCCCAAAACTCCCAACATCAAAACTATTCATCTAAGCATGCTTGTGAATTTTCGTAACTAGCTTGAAGTCAAAAAACAAGCATAAAGGGTCGAAAACTACCTCACAAGTTTTGAATTTTTGCTTAATCCGAGATGACCCGATTTCCACGTAAATCAATCCAAACAAACACAACAGATCAATCTAGAAATCTTCCACGAACTCAAAGAAGGAAACTTGAAGCCGTGTCGTCACCGGAACAAGGATTTTCGGTCGGTTCCTAAATCCTCAAACTTTGCCTCCTTGCAGCACGGCCGTGAAGGAGAATCGCTGCTAGAGGACACCAGAGGGAGGATCAGACAGCGGAGACGAGCTAATATGAAAGATTTCACCGCCGGAAAAGTCGGGTCGGGTTGGCCTGGTCTGGATCGGGTCAGACGAAAAACTTCGGTATTGAAGGTGTCGACCGAGAGAGAAGAGAGAGAGAGAGAGAAGATGGTTCCAAAAATGGAAATGAGGAATTATGAGAATAATTTTGGAAATTCCATATTTATACTAAAATTGAAACTTTTTCCGAAAGCATAACTTCCTCATAAGGACTCCGATTGACGCGTTCCGCATGTCCACGAACTCGTATTGACGCGCTCTATAACTTTTGTAAAGGAAGTTTTTGGATAATCTCAATGTATCAAAAGTCAACCTTGAACCCCCCCCCCAAATCCACAACTTTTCAAATAGAAATTCGTCCGAAACAATTCCGCTCCATCCACAAGCCACGAAACCGTCCAATAATTATAAATTAGATTCCGAAAAATCTTCGGAAAATAAATACGAATTTCTGGGGCATCACATAACTTCTCACTATCTTCATCTATAACTTTATGTTTTTCTCTCTTTTCAAATAACTAGTAAGACATAAACATTATATTTATAAGGAAAAATTCCACAAATAGTCACTCAACTATGACTCATTCGACACTTTGGTCACTCAAGTTTCAAATATATCATTTTGGTCACTCAACTATTAAACTGTCAATCACTTTAGTCACTTTGTTAATTTTTTTTTCTTAAAAAAAAATTATTTGCCACAATATTAATGATATTTTCATCCAACTAATTGTAAAAAATTGATAAATATGTATTAGAATGATTGGGAAAAGTGATTAAAGTGAGAAAAAATACTCCTTGGGTGACTAAAGTCATTGACAGTGTAATAGTTGAGTGACCAAAGTGATATATTTGAAACTTGAGTGACCAAAATATCGACTGAGTCATAGTTGAGTGACCATTTGTGAAATTCTCCTTATTTATAATTTATAAATTTTAAAAGAAAAATATTAAAACTAAAAATCTGCTTTACATGTGCGCAGCTATGTGAGGAAGACTAGTATATATTAAATGCTCAAGGATTGAGGTCCACAATCTTTGTCATCCCTTGTAGTAAGGATGTGTGGCACCCACGTTCTTTGTAAGTTAATTTTCAAGCGGAGAATATCAGAGTGCTTTTGTCACTAATCGTTTAATTCGTGACAATGTTATAACCTAGGCATCGATGGACGTTTCCCCATTATTTTACCAACCCTGGATGTTGATCGAAGGAACACACTCTTTCATAACTAGTAAGTTCTTCGATTACTTTTCCATTTACACATAGTTCCAGAGCTCCAGTTTATCTTCAACATAAGGCTGGTCCAACCAAAAGACAGAATAAGATACAAAAACAATGAACGAGAGTTTCACTTTGTGTTAGCGTGAGTCACGGTTTAGTATTAGGAATGGAATATATTGTAATTATTTCGTAGTATAGAATATATTGTACTTACCTATTATATTCTTTGTAACCCTCTTTATATACCTCCACTGTGAGATGAATAAGATATCAAACAATTCATTCTCTAAATCTCGTCTTGTTTGAGTTGGTATCAGAGCAAAGATCCGAAAAGGACTTTGTCTCGTCTTTTTCCTTTGGTCTTCTCTCAGTCCAAAGAAATAGTTGTGTTTTGAACCCATTTATTTGGGTCGAACTGTACGACGTCAATCTCTCTTCCAGGCCGGCTTCGTCTTCATCCAAGGGACCGCTGGTGCTCTCCTCCTTTCCAGGTGACCTCGTCGTTCATCCAGGGGCGACCGTCCACCCATCAATTCACACAACCGGCTTCGTTTTCAGTTCACCCAGGCCGGCTTCGTTTTTCAGTTGCTCACCTGCCAAGACCGGCGATCTCTTCAATTCCGACCGCCTTCGTCTTCAGCCCAGACGCTCCAAGCCGCTTCGACCCCAGTCGCCGTCGTCGCTTTGCCTAGACCAGACCCGGCAAATTACTTTGGGCACCCACCCAAATACTGATCCTCCAGATCCGAGTTTCCAGACCGTGGTCCTCCTCTCCGCCGCGTTTTGTTCGTCAGCCTTCAGCCTTCACACCGGCCGTGCCCAGACGACCCAACTCCGGCCTCGAACAGCAGTAAGCAAATCGCAACTCAACTCGGTCAACTCGACCCAGTCGACTCAACTCGGTCAACTCCAACAGGTTAAAAAAAAAAATAAAAAAAAATAATAAAAAAAAACTGTTATTATTTGTTGGAGTTGTTTCTGTTCTTATTTCCGCTGCGTACTTTGAGATTTGTGTGTTTGTTGCTATTGTACTATTGCAATGGGTGGTGATGACAGTCAAAGTTCTAAGGCCAATGATGTGCAGAAGGTTGAGGTCTCTGTCAAGAGCTCAGAAGGTGGTTCTTTCGGGGGTACCAAACTCACTGGTACCAATTTCCGCACATGGAAGAAAATTATGTCAGTTTATCTCCGTGGAATCCAAGAGTGTCAAATATGCACAGGTTGAAGTATCTAGCCTAGCCATTCAGTCCAAGTCACCGGCACCGTTCCTTCATCAGCAGAGTTCAGCCCCACTTCTTCAGCAAGGTTTCCCACAAGGCTTCACCAACCGCACTCGTCCTCAATGTTCTTATTGCAACGACCTTGGGCATGTTCGAGAGACATGTTGGAAGCTGAACCCACACCTTAAACCTAAAAAGCAAGGCTATCGTCCTAAGGCGAAAGCATCAGCTATTCAATTGGTCCAAGAACCAGACTTCTATGGAGTAGTTGGCCAAGATCATCATACAGCAGGTGGAGTTACTCCTACAGCCTCTATAGCTGGTCGAGGTAAAATTGGTATGGCTTTAAAGGTTTCTCACTTTGTTGGTTCTGATACATGGATTATTGATTCTGGTGCCTCTGACCATATGACTTATGATAAATCATTTTTTACTGAGTTGTCTCCCCCACCAGTGTCCTATGTCACCAATGCCAATGGTGAGGCTTTTCCTGTGTTAGGGTCAGGGTCCGTGCGTATTACTCCCACTTTAGAACTTCATAATGTGTTATATGTGCCTGACTTGTCTCATCACTTGATATCTGTTCCACAGTTGAATACTGAGTCTAACTGCTCTATAACCTTTTATCCTATGTACGTGATGTTTCAGGATCTTCTCACCAGGGAGTTAATCGGTCGGGGGTATCTGAGGGGCAGATTGTTCCATCTGGATCAGACATACGCAGGGGAGAAACCAGGAGCACCGTCTCGCGCCGCTTTGACTTTGAATTCTGATAAGCTAAGTGAAGTTTGGTTGTGGCATCGCCGTTTAGGGCATCCATCTTTTAGTCTTATGAAAAAAACCATGCCTACTCTGTTTATTGGTGTGGATGAGTCTGTTCTACTTCTCACCAGGGAGTTAATCGGTCGGGGGTATCTGAGGGGCAGATTGTTCCATCTGGATCAGACATACGCAGGGGAGAAATCAGGAGCACCGTCTCGCGCCGCTTTGACTTTGAATTCTGATAAGCTAAGTGAAGTTTGGTTGTGGCATCGCCGTTTAGGACATCCATCTTTTAGTCTTATGAAAAAAACCATGCCTACTCTGTTTATTGGTGTGGATGAGTCTGTTCTACATTGTGAAACATGTGTCTTGGCCAAAAGTCATCGTGCTACTTATTCTCCTAGTATTTCTAATAAAAGTGTTATTCCTTTTGAGTTGATTCATTCTGATGTTTGGGGACCTTCTAGAGAACCCACTATGTCCGGTATGAGGTATTTTGTGTTGTTTATTGATGATTGTACGAGATTGACATGGGTTGCTCTTCTTAAAACCAAAGATGAAGTCTTTCCAGCTTTTCAAACTTTTCGTAATCTTGTTCAAACACAATATCATAGCACCATTAAAATCCTTCGTTCTGACAATGGGGGAGAATATGTTAATCATGTTTTCCAAGAGTTTTTCAAAGCCCATGGGATTGTTCACCAAATCACATGTCCCCAAACACCAGAGCAAAATGGTGTGTCTGAAAGGAAAAACCGTCATTTACTTGATATGGCTCGTGCCCTTCTCTTTAGTGCTCATATGCCTAAGTATCTTTGGGGCGATGCTATTCTTGCTTCTTCCCATCTTATCAATCGTCTTCCATCTAGTGTCCTTCATGGAAAAATTCCATTTGCGGTTCTTGCCTCTCATGTTTCATTATCTTCATTTCATAATCTGCCAGCTCGTGTCTTTGGTTGTGTTGTTTTTGTCCATATTCCTAAAAATCAGCGGTCTAAGTTGGATGCCCGAGCGCTTAAGTGTGTGTTTGTGGGCTACGGAGGTTATCAGAAAGGGTACAAGTGCTATCATCCACCAACCAGAAAGTACTATGTCACTATGGATGTTACTTTCTTTGAGGACATGAGTTATTTTTCCTCCTCAGATACAGCTCTTCAGGGGGAGAATTCATTTTTTGAAGAGCTATATCATGGAGAGGGGGAGGAATCAGAAGGTGAAGGAGAAGTCGCACAGACAGGAGGTATTTTGACGGATCCAGTTGAGAACATTGACTCATCAGAAGTAGAAGCTCCAAATATCCAGACACCAGTTTCAATCATTGAACATGCAGTTGAAGACACAACTGCCCCTACTGTCATCACTTCTACCCCTGACCCACAACTTGCTGGTGCTGAAGATCACTCAGTTGAGGTATGTCCACCCACTAATACTAGCAATAGTGAGTCTAATGTTGAGCAATATGTGTTACCAAGTAGGACTACTCGAGGTCAATCAGCCAAAAGATATGAACCTACCCTTACTGCCAAGTCAAAATACCCAGTAGCCGATTATATGTCCACTAGGAGGTTGTCTAAGTCATATGAATCGTTTGTGAATCAAATATTTGCTGTATCAGTACCTAACAAAGTGCAGGATGCATTGGGGGATCCAAAGTGGAGGAAGGCAATGGATGAAGAGATGGAGGCGTTGCAGAAGAACAATACTTGGCAACTTGTGCCTCCACCACAAGGCAAGAAAGCTGTAGGCTGTCATTGGGTTTTTACTGTGAAACATAATGCAGATGGATCAGTAAATCGATACAAAGCACGCCTTGTAGCAAAGGGGTTTACTCAGACGTATGGTATTGACTATGATGAAACATTTGCTCCTGTTGCCAAGATGAACACTATTCGGGTTCTGTTATCATTTGCTGCTAATTTAAACTAGCCACTCCGACAGTTTGATGTCAAGAATGCATTTCTTCATGGAGAGTTAGTCGAGGAAGTATACATGAGCCTTCCACCTGGGTATATAGCTGCTTCTCCTGGTGATTTTGTATGCAAATTGAGAAAGTCTCTGTATGGTCTCAAACAGTCACCTCGTGCTTGGTTTGGGAGATTTTCACAGTTCATGAGGAAGGTTGGTTACAAACAAAGCAACTCAGATCATACATTGTTTCTCAAGCATCAACAAGGGAAGGTAACAGCTCTAATTATTTATGTGGATGATATGGTAATTACTGGCAATGATACTGTTGAGATGGATAGACTGCAGAGACAGCTAGCCTCTGAGTTCGAGATGAAGGACTTGGGTGAACTTAAGTACTTCTTAGGAATGAACCCAGACATCTGCGGCCAAGTCCGGCGACGTCTTCCTCCTCTTGCATCTCAACTATTGGTTCCTAAAACATCATCACGTCCTCATAGGGAACCTCAGAATGATTGGTCGATTGTGAATTCGATCTCTGCAATTTTTGTTTCCAGCAAGAACTCTTCGGCTAAAAATCGGCAATCTTCGGGCAATTTTCGGCCATCTCCGACCTCCATTATAGCTTATTATAGTTGTGTTCTTCTTCTCCAGCCATCTCCAGTTGCCGATGCGAAGCTTAAGCTCATGCTCCATTAACGAATAGATGCAATCTCCTTTCTTCGTCTCTGTTTTTTTTCTTCTTCTAAAATGGATAGAGTTTCAGTTCCAATCCAATTCAAAATCTAGTGTAACAAACGAAGTATAAGGTTAAGGATTTCTTCTCCAATCTAATCTTATTCCAATCTAATCCGTTTATGTATCCTAATCCATTCCTATCTTGATTGCCAAACGTGGCCTATCTGTACATCGATAACTTCCTACTACTATCATCTCTAGATAACTTCCCAGTTCCCACTATTCTCATCTATAACTCTCCGCTTTTCCCTCTTTTCAAATAAGTAGCAAGACATAAACATTATATTTATAATTTATAAATTAAAAAAAAAAATTAAAACTAAAAATCTGCTTTACATGTGCGTAGCATCTGTAGAGAAGAATGTACATATTAAATGCTCAAGGATTCGATTTCACTCCTGGTTTAGGTCCACAATCATTGTCATCCCCTGTAGCAAGGATGTGTGGCACTCACGTTCTTTGTAAGTTAATTTTCAAAGTGCTTGCTAATCGGTTGAAACGAGTACTTCCGGAGTTCGTGATGGGAGAACATCAGAGTGCTTTTGTCACTAATCGTTTAATTCGTGACAATGTTATAACCTAGGCATCGATGGACGTTTCCCCATTATTTTACCAACCCTGGATGTTGATCGAAGGAACACACTCTTTCATAACTAGTAAGTTCTTCGATTACTTTTCCATTTACACATAGTTCCAGAGCTCCAGTTTATCTTCAACATAAGGCTGGTCCAACCAAAAGACAGAATAAGATACAAAAACAATGAATGAGAGTTTCACTTTATACATGAAGAATCAAAAGTTGCGTGTATATTCTCGCGCCCTCCTCAAAGAAAATGATAACAATCGATCTTTAGGGACGTACCACTCGATTCCTTATTTTTAGACATAGAATGAATGGCATTAGGAGGTGATTGCCCCATTATGCTTGTACTTGCTAATGAGTCGTTGAAGCTAAAATCAGTTCCTCTAGTCGTCATATCAGTCACGTTGGTGACAATACTTACACCGTCCAGTTTTGTTAGGCTGGTGACTGTAGTTAAATCATCAAATTTCCAGTCAGTCAAGTAACCGGGCTTTGAAGTTACTGTTGTCACTTCCATATCTCCTGAAAGCATTCCCACTACACGGGACATGGATGGTCGTAGCATTGGCGATGTTTGAGTGCACAAAAGTCCTATTTTGATTATTCGTTGTGCTTCTTCCTCATTGAATTCAGATAATCTAGAGTCCACTAGTTCAACTGCCCGTCTGTTTTCATGCAATTGCCAAGCCTACGAAGCAAGAACACAATAGTATCATTAAAAATGAAACACATGCAGAAGATAACTAAAAGGCATATAATGATCGACCTGCGTTTCAAGAAGCGCTTTTAGAATCATAAAGCAATGAACACATCAAGAGTCAAAAACTGAAAAAAAACTCGGAACATTTGTGGCAAGGAAGGATAGACAGGGAGGACAAAAACAAAGTTCTTACCCATTCGAGAAGATAAGTCATTTCTTCACCCAAACTCGGATCAGAATTTGGCCTACCACTGATAATTTCAAGAGCCAGAACACCAAAGGCAAAGACATCAGTCTTCTCTGTAAGGTGTCCACGCATGGCATATTCCGGTGCAAGATACCCACTGTATCATTGACAATAGCATAACATGTTTGTAAGACAAAAAGGGAATGGAAAACTAATATTTGAAAAGAAAATAAGGTGACCGAATCTTGTAAGATCTTACATTGTTCCCGCAACATGGGTACTTATGTGGGTCTTTTTCTCATCAAAAAGCTTAGCCAAACCAAAGTCCGATAACTTGGGGATGAGACTAGTGTCAAGTAGAATATTACTGGCCTTCACATCTCTGTGTACAATTCGAACCCTTGATTCTTCATGAAGATAAGTTAAACCTCTAGCTATGCCCAAGCATATATTAAAACGTGTTGACCAATCAAGATTTAAACGTCTCTCTCCTGATTCATGCAATCCATAATAACAAATTCTTTTAGTGCTTTGTATTATATCACGCATAATGCATTATAAATTAACAGTCTTATTCTCATACCAAATAATGCTTGATCAAGACTGTTGTTCTCCAGATACTCATAGACAAGGAGCCTTTTAACTCCCTCAGTGCAGAATCCGTACAACTTTACGAGGTTATTGTGTTGCACAGCAGATATAGTGGCAATCTCAGTTACAAACTGGTTCTTTCCTTGGTGGGATGCTGCAGACAATTGCTTCACAGCAATTACTCTTCCATCACTAAGTGTTCCCTATCAATCAAAATATTATGAAAAAAAAAAGTTTAGCAAGATTATTATATGCACATTGTCCAGTATCTGTAGTGAAAACGCGAGTTCAGCAACTAAAGAGTTCGATGGGTTGAATATTGTAATGTTTTAGGATGTCATGGTCAACATTCAGGGATATGAACTAGGTATGTAGAAGTGCAACGCCTGTATCGACTAGTAAACATTAACACATGGATCCTCTTTTATTAGAATAATAACTTACTCTATAGACAGGTCCAAATCCGCCCTCTCCAAGCTTATGAGCTTCATCAAAGTCGTTTGTAGCTGTCTTTAGTTCAGGATAACTGAAGGTAAGTGGTCCAACATCTATCCCGTACAGCTCTGCAAATTTAACATAACACACTGTTATGTCAACTGTAAGCCTGTTCTTCAGCCAATCAGTTTCCCTTCTCCTTTTTTTTGTTTTTTCTTTTCCAGTTAACCATCAAGTATGCATCTACTAAAACACGCTAATGTATCTGACATACAAAGAGTTTGCAATGAAAAAATAATAAAAAAAAGTTTGAACTACGTAGTGATATAGAACAATGGAGTCACTAAAACCAAATGATGCAGAACATGGACAGAAATTGAAAGAGAACAAGGAAAATAAAAAGAAGATAATAGATAAAACATTAAAAGAAGAGTAACAGAAAACTAAGAGAACTTATGAATATTGGGAATCTTCATCACTTAATGATCAAAGCCTCAAGTTACTATTACTAAATAAATAGTAAATTCAAAAATTCTAGTCCTAGATAAAAACAAAATAGATTGAACTTAATTTATGAGCATCTATAGTAAACACAAAATTTAATTGCAATTGCCACAGACTAATGATAGATTTCGTTGAACAAGAAAAGAAGTAGCAGTTTACCTTCGTCATCATCAGGGTCAGACCTTTTTCTTCTTTGAATAAGATAAAAAGCCACAAACAACAGAACCAAAAGTACTCCACCACCCACAACAATCCCAACAATCTGCCCAGTTCTATTCTTCTTACTAGTTGGAGGGTTGTTACTGACAATAGGTATGAAATCTGTACAAAATCTCTTTAGTTGATTATGTGAAACCACTTCTGAAAACATCTGAACCTAAACATGCTAAATTGCATCTCAAATTTCCACATTATATTACCCGGTGTAGCACTGATGGCTGCAATAGCAGGTCCATAAGTACCCCGCTCAGGGATACAGCAAGTCCCCTTTCGAGCCCAAAACAGATGGATTTCAAGGTAGTTCTCCGAAACATGAGCCGTGTATGGCTTCTGAACAGCTCCAAAAGATGACATGCCTGCCTCCTTTAGTATATCAAAATTCTTTGATACCAGAATGCCCTGAAAAGGAATAAAGGAGGATATTAAGTTTGCTTAGTATGAGAGAGTACAGTGATGCTTGATTCACTATAGTTTACCATAGCGATTGGCATATTTAAGATTTGAAATGACTTTGAATTATCGAGGTTTCAGAAATTAATTGAGATGAGAAAGCTAGTCAAAAGGTTATTGTAGTGGTAATGAACTAAACTTCGGGCCTAAAGAAGACATATGTGATGATTATTGGCAAAAGATGGGGAGTGAAGATCATATCAAGTAAGAGCTTGAGTAATTGGGAGGTGATTACTTTTGGATCTACTCCATATATCCATCTGATTTTAAAATGACGAATATAATTGATAAATTTGTTATAGACACTTGATCTAATTTATTGAATTCAACAATTTAATATACCAAGAGAACCCCAAGTCAACTTCACTAATTCAATAAGGAAAAGTTGTCGTAAGAGCTCATAACATGGTCTTATATATGAAAGAAAAGTGTAAGATGATACAGACCTGGATATAAATATCAAAAAGACGTCTCCCAAGAAATTTCCCGGTAGTAGCAGCCAGAATGACATGTTCTGCAAACTTGAGGTTCACGGTGTAGTTACCATTCTCAAGCCCCAAGCCAAAGTATCTAATTGATGAAGCAGAGAGCCTTGCAGTCTGGAATAGCACAGAATCAAAAGTATTTGTGAATTGAGATAAGGAGAAACTTGTATACTGAGGATTGGTACTGTCAGTGAAATATCCGACATTGCTAACTCCCCATCTGCCTGTGCCAGTCACAAAATATGAAGCTGGTCCTAGGGGCTCATTTTCCTTCTCATACACAATCCCATCGGAGGAAGACGTAAACTCAGGTCCTCCACAATTAATCCCAAAATTATAATCTGCAGAAAGATGCAAGAGCATATATCAGAGAATGGTCACAAAGACATTTTAATATACAATAACAATGGTTAAGGCTTCGACCATACTTACAGATTCCAGGGCCACGATTGCAAGGAAAGTTTCTTTGAAGGCAAGCCAACCCTGAAGGAAGACCACTGAAATAAATAAATAAGTAAACACCGAAATGAGTATGGCAGTTAATTTCTGGGTGGCAAGAAATGATCAGATTCTCAGGCCCCCAATTTTCTCACCATGAATAGCTTAATGTGAAATGTACACTACAACTAGTCCAAAAGGAAAAGAGAAATATTATTTATAGCTATGAGTTCTTGGCTACAATAATTACTTATGCTAATCATTGAGTGGTTGATACACATGTTGCTTCGCATAGGAGGGCAAGGGCCAAGGGCAGACAAGGGAAGGTTTGGTTAGATGCTAGGTCTGATTTTATATTCTATATAAGTAGAGATGGTATTTCTTAGTGATGACCAAGAAATTGATTTCTAGCTTCCACATTTTGATATTGGTGCAACACATATCTGGTACTTAGATATGATGATCATTGGATTGGTAGCGGGAACCTGAGTTACAATTGAAACGACAAGAAATTTGATTTTGAGGTGCAGCCTGACAGAAAGGTATTACAATAGTAGCCTCAGTTGCTATACTTAAGAACCAATACAGTGACAGGCATATATTGTAAGTGAGATGCAACTCTCACATCCCTTATTAAAATGTCCAAAACACTAGAGATGAGCTCAGAGGTAAAGGAATCACCTGCTGTGTAAACTTTCTATGCTGAAGTTGTTGGCAACTAAATTACTGCAAAATACACCCAATTGTCAATGTTAATTTCATCTAATAAAGGGACATTAGATACGTATGAAGGAAGCCCATCCTGCCAACCAAAAAAAAATCTGTATACTTGGACAAAATATCACTAACGAACTAGCACATCATAATATAAGGACAGTAAACAGAGTCATTAAACTAGAAGCCTTTTAACTGATAGAATAAAAATTCTGTCAAACAGAAACATAAAAAAAGCTAAATAAATAGAGGAATATGAAGACATACAGCTGTAATTTTTCTTCTTTGACCCAAGAAGGAATGCTCCCATCTAGATAATTGTACGATAAATCTCTGCATACAAATCATGACAAAAAACATCAAATACCATAGTTCATAAATTTTAATATAACAATACTGCTATCATAATCAAACTTCAGCATATGTCACATGATATAAATACTTTGATATATGATTTGCATCATGATAAGTTGAATATAAAGCCTGATTTTCTCCATGTCCCCCTGAACCCAGTAGATTATATTTCAGGCTTTTGCTAGAATAGGAGTCCACATCATGAAGAGAAACAATTTGACTGAGCAAGAGAATATACTGTAGGACTAAGAATAAGCTCCAAACAATCTTGAAGGAAAAACAATATCAAAAATGCTTTATACTATGTATCAAGGTCACTGTCAAAGTTAAGTGGAGCACTCAGAATCCTTCAAGTTCAGGAAGCGTGCAATTCTGGTAAAATTATCGCAATCTGTTCATTGACACAGAGATGACTTATTCAAGGAGTGTGATTTTGGCACTCCACCTCTCAACATATTTTACCACTTGCACTCAACTTTCAGCCCCTTAGAAGTGGAGTTAAACTGTGAAATTGGAGTGCCAAAACCACTACCCATAGTTAATGGAAACCAACTATATCAGAATGCTTGAGTGTAATGCACTAAGATCTGTAGCATATATGCTGAAAACTTACATATTGAGAAGAGATGCTGTCTTATACTCAGGAAGGGTGCCATTCAACTTATTGTTTCCAAGAAACCTAATTATGAAGACAGAAATGCATGCCTCAATACTAAATGACTACATTTGGGTGGTGTATAAAACAATCAAGAGGGATTGGCTCGAGTTTAATGCACTAAGATCTGTAGCATATATGCTGAAAACTTACATATTGAGAAGAGGTGCTGTCTTATACTCAGGAAGGGTGCCATTCAACTTATTGTTTCCAAGAAACCTAATTATGAAGACAGAAATACATGCCTCAATACTAAATGACTACATTTGGGGTGGTGTAAAAAACAATCAAGAGGGATTGGTGTATTACAAGATGGAGAGAGAACTCAAATTAAAGAGTGAGTCTGGTATCTGTCCAGTTAAATTGTTGAAGCTCAAATCCCTGGGGGAGGCAAGAATATAAATCAGTTACATGCTTTAAGCCAATAAGACGTAGCGGTAAAAATTCTTATTCTTAAAAAAATAATAATAATAAAAAATAAATAAAACATAATCATCATTCATCTAAAACAGTCATGTTAGAGAAGAGGATAATGTTGCAATTAAGAAGTCGTAATGGTATCCCTCTGTATTTAAAAAGAAAAGTCTAAAAAAAAAAAAGTTCCAGTTTTGGCAATTTGGGTTTTCTCAACATGTATGGTCACCAATCACCATGAAATACTTACAGCTGAGACAAACTTTGGTATAATCCAAAATCGGAGGGAATTGAATCAGAAATATTGTTATTCCTCAGCACCCTGCAGGATGTGAAACCAAATTGCCATGAGAAGTTTCATAAGGAAAACAAACAAGAAGACAGAAGTATGATCCCGATGTTGTGATAGGTTCAAATGTAAGTGAGAAATATTTGCCTTACAAGATATCTAGAGCCTTCATATTCTCAATAAATGCAAGAGAAGAGCTCCCATTGGCATTCGACAAATCACTAATGCGTCTGATATTACATCAGACAGCAAATGGTAAGCTTTGTAGATATGAAAAAATAAACATAAAGTGACAAGTAGATCTAGATACTCACAGCTCTTTAATATATTTGCCTTACAAGATATCTAGAGCCTTCATATTCTCAATAAATGCAAGAGAAGAGCTCCCATTGGCATTCGACAAATCAGTAATGCGTCTGATATTACATCAGACAGCAAAAGGTAAGCTTTGTAGATATGAAAAAATAAACATAAAGTGACAAGTAGATCTAGATACTCACAGCTCTTTAATAGTAGTCAGATTGGAAAATGCAAATGGTATAGGACCTTCGAAAGAGTTTCCTTGAAACCTCCTAAAGTAAAATATAGTTAAAAACCCATAGAACCTAACTAAAGGATGAAAATATTGTCAATAAACTGCAACTAAACAAAAGTAGTATTCATTTACAGTATCTTACAAGGAAGTAAGCTTTGACAAATTCCCTATGAAGTCTGGTATCCTGCCAGACAGTTCAACGTTTCTAGCCCAACTGCAACAAGCAAAAGTACAAATCTCTTATATGTATAACCTATAAACCTTCATCATATCAATTAATGCTTTTTTCATTTCTGTTTTCCAATTCGTAAAGCTCTTACAAAATCTCCAAGTTTTGTAGATTAGCAAATGTTGGTGGAATCTCACCACTAACTCCACAACTATCAACGTAACTGCCAAAGTAAACAATAATTAATTGTCATAAACGTATTGCTACCTTAAATCCTTTTGTAAATTGACACCTAGCAGTCATTAGAGAACAGATGAATGTTAAAAGTAAATTATTAAAATATGGTAATAGACTAATAATGTAAAAAATAGTTGTATCAGTTCCGATTTTGCAGATTTTGTACCTATACATCTGCATATACCCACAGTTCACTATCCATTCGCATATAACCAACAAAACTGAGGTTAGAAATTTTTTGTATGTAGGATCATTTCAAAACACCTGATACCCTCATGCCAAAGCTCTGAAAAAGAAATGAACAACATATCAAACTTACAGCTGCTGTAAGTTGAATAAATTCCCTAGCTCAGATGGCAGAGAACCCGAAAAGTTGTTTCTCCCAAAAGCCCTACAAAAGTGACAAGTAATTTCCAATTGATATTACTCTTTGGTGCAGATAATCAAGATTTAGTGCAAGCAGGTAGATGACAATAAGTCTTGTTTGAATCAAGCAATACAGAGATAAAATTGAGTAGGGAGACTACTAAATGGGACTATATTGGATAAACGTCTTAATATTTGAAATAAAGAAGATATATATAAAGAAAGCAGTCATATACATCACGGTTTTTGCTTTAAATAAGAGTCCACCTGATCAAACTGTCATATAAAGCTAAGTTCTCTTGTTTTGAATCACACATTCAAACGAAGTCCCCCTAATGAGTGGTCTAAGGCTCCCAAATGAGAAAACTTACAATGATCTCAATTCAGTAAGTTGTCCAATTTCTTTTGGTATCTCGCCTGATAAATCGTTGATGCCAATAGTACTGGAAATTAAAATCAAATAAATGATCATGAACACCAAACTAAATCCATTGAATATAGCATTCAAATAAAACGGTTTAGATGTGCATACAAGTATTGCAAGCCAGTTAGATTTGCAATGGCTGCAGAGAGGGGTCCCGTCAGGCAATTCCTTTCCAAATTCCTACAATACATGGGAGAAATATCACAAATTGGGTAACTGAACTGAGTCCAACTCAAGTACACGAGTTCAGAGAAAGCATACAGATTGGTGAGGGAATTCAAACTCCATAACTCGTCTGGAATTACACCAACAACTCCCAAGTTCTGAACTTTCCTGCAAATTCAAATGCTAAAAAATTGAAGTTCTAGGGAGCGGCACTGAAGTAGAAATGAGACATTAGAAGAGTGAATTACAGTTGGGTAATGTGGCAAATGGTGCCGGATTGATAAGAGCAGTCACAGATGATGAAGGGGTTGTAAACGGGGTCATCAAATTTGGTGGAGTGACTGAAGTCTATGGCAGCTCCAGTGCACGGGTCTCCGGTTGTGTTCCATTGCTTCGGATTGGCCCGAATATTCCATTTCTCAAACACTGAATTCAAAGCTCTCGCTGCAAACACCAATTACAAAGATTGAAACCTCAAACCTTTATGTTGTAATCACAAAAATATCAACTTTGCCAAAACCCAAAAAAAACAAAGACAACTTTGCCAAACATATGAGTTTTCCATCATAAAATGGGTAGCAGAAGGTCAGAAGCAAAGTGGTGATAGATGAAGTGACAAGATTGTCCTGCACCATTTATATGGGTTTTTGTTTTTCATGCAAAGAAGTTATTGTTATGAACTCACGAAGTTGACGACAGTCACTTTTAGCTCTCTTCTGTAACAAGAAAAAAAAAAAAAAAACGGTCATTAGAAAGATTTAGAAACCTTGAGATGGGTCAGTGGTGGCATTAGTAGCTTGAGGTTGAGGAGCAGGAGCAGAAACTTGAGCTTGTGCTATACCAGAGATGCACAAAAATAAGACCAAAACTGATGGGGAGGCACTCCCTGACATGAATGCTTTCATCTTGGTTGACATGGAAACTGAGGGACACAGTGAAACTGGGTTTAGAGCCAGGGTGATCAAAGTAGCAACAGAGTCGAAAAAGACGATCTGTACCTGCACAAAGCCTTTTGGGCTCTCAAGTCTGAAACAAAGAAGACGAGGTGACATCTGTCCATTCAAAAAGGAATGATTCCAGTCTTCCAGAGGTATTAAAGTCTAGGTGAGCATTGAGTGTCAGTGTGACATGAACGCCGGCGACCGGGGACCACGGATGATAAAGCGAGAGAGACAATCTCGTACAATTGGAGAGAAAAGGCACGTTTTCATTACTTTAGTCAAGAGATTGTTAAAAAGTAAAAGATATTTCCACAATCTCGGGCTCCCATTGAAACTCTCGTTGACAGATGTTATTACCAGCAAATTTTCGTCACAATATGTCATTTACGAATCTTCATCTGCAAACGTCATTACTTGTTCGCAAATGCTACTACCCGCATCTATTGTTGGAAAAGCATTTATCAGCTGTTATAAGTTCAAGACCAACTTCTATTCGTTTTTCACTTTTTGGAGCCCATTATTGGCAATCACTTTCATGTAGGAGCCCAAGAAAGTATGCAAGGCCCAATGCCATATCTTTAAGTATTGTTAAAGGCTTAAAGCTAGTTATTATCATCAATTGAGCCCAAGAAGTTGAGCTAACATTAAAACCCACAGCTATATAGCTCTCAATTTGTATTCTACAGAACCGTATGACCTAAGTTGGATCCCATAAAGAATCCCTCAAATCAAATCAAGGGAAAAAAAAAGTACATGTTCACACAAGCTTATGATCTTCAGTTCTTGACCACCCACCAATGTCGTGTAGGTTGGGCGCCGACTAATTACTGTCACTTGCATGAATTAAATGCATAAAATGAGAGAGAGAGAGAGCACGGGACAAATGGGTGATTATACGCATTTATATGCGTGTAATTATATTTAAAACACTAGAAATAAGTTAATTCCCGTGTCAATTAATATGTAATTAATCTATTTTTTATTATTTTGTAGAATAAGCTGAATTGTGCGGAAACGAGAGAAATTAGTGCAAAAATTAGAGCAAATTGGAGTTTCCGACAAAAGGACGAAATAGTCAACGCCAAATCAACCGTGATCGATGCCATAAAAAAAAAAAAAAAAAAAAAAGTAGAATCTCATTGTCTCCGAAAAAAAATATATATGCAAAAGTGCATTGAGAAAAAAAAAAAAAAAAGATGTGGCTGTTTAATTAATTAATCAATCATGGTTTGGCATGATTAATTAATTAAGCAAATGGTATGTGGTTTGGTTTATGGCCGCAGCACGGGGGCTATGAAGCAATCAAGAAGAAGAGAAGGCAAGGCACCTCCATTCACCATGTGACACGTGGCAGCCATCACAAATTTCTTCTTACCTCTCACGCACCCACAGCACACCGGATCACTCTCTTTTTCTTGTGGAGCCAATGAGGTGCTGCCACCTCAGCCGACCCTTTCCTCTTGCCTACGAAAACGCAGCCACACATATCCCTTATATTCTCTCTCTCACCTCAATCCCAGAAGAGCCGCACACCCCAGACCCCATTTTTCCTTCCTTCAACAGCACCGCAACTCACTCACTCTCCCATTTTCCCTCACTCTTCCACATTAAAGTATTGGGCTCTTCTCAAATTTCATCAAAGAAGATCATCAAGAGCTTAATTTCATTTTGGGTAGTTAGGAGGATTCAACCTAGCTTAGTTTTCTTTGCTTTCTAGCATTGTTGAAATTAAGCAAAGCTTATCCTCTCTCTTCTCATCTATTTTAATTGTACATGGTTTTGATGTTAAATCTTGTTTTAATTATGAGTGCGTAGTTTAATTTTGGGAGTTAGGGTTGTGAAGCCCTAACTCATCTTGTATAAATATTGATGCTTTAATTTTAATAAATGCAATTTTCATTGTGTATACTTTAAATCCGAATTTATTGGTCCTTAGAAGCATGTTTCTAGGCTTTGTCACCCTTTGAAATTCTGTTGTGGGCAATTGTGATGAATAGATTGATAAATTGACAACTTATTAGTCTTGTTGCATCTAGGATTTAAGTGTGGTAACCATTAGCTAGCTTAATTGTATCTAAGCTTGCTTGGGTCTCTATTATCTTTCTCTCTAGGCCTCTAATTTTGGATATTGCGGCCTTAACCGGCGTAATGACCAAATTAGAGAGTTGATTGTGGTCTTAACCGGCATAATCGATACACCGAAAGGACAATTGGTTTAGTAGCCTTGACCGGTACTAGATACGGGACATAACACATATAGGAAATGCATGCATTTGTGAAATTGGTATCGATATTTGTAAGAGAGTTAGTGTGAATCACTTGACACTCCCATATTCCCATTAATTTGAAAATCCAAATTTAATTTCTTGCTTGATAATTAGTTGTTTGGTTTTACTTTAGTTTGCATTTAATTTAGTTAATTCCCAATTAAGAACTCCCAAACAAAATTCTACCTTCCTTTGTGCATAACTCATTTGGGCTACAAGTTAGTGGCTTTGATTAGGCTTAGTGTGAGCAAAGCCGAGCATTGCCGAGGCTTGGTGCCTTGTGAATATTTTATTTTACTTTTTTTTTTTTTTTTTTTTTACTTTTTCATAGTATGCTTTTGAGTCACTCTAGCGCCAATTACCTCGGTTAGATCCAACACCTAATCCCCGAGGTACGATAATCAAGGTTTTAATATTTTCCTTACTTGACAACGATTCGTACGCTTGCGAAAAGTTTATGAACCAAGTCAATTGGCTAGCACATGTTAAAACTCATAGTCGATCATAGTGAAAAAGCTTGAAATTGAAGTAACAATGGTGAACGAAACCTAAGCTAGAGGTAGAAGACAAAGAAAAACAGAGAAAATAATAAGAGAAACTACGGGTATGGAGTTTGTACAATTTTGCAACCAATCACACTAAGCTTGATTAACTCTTTTCTACTAATGGTGCTGTAACTAATTATTCTACTCTTTCATCCAGGTTTTGACACGCGTAGCTCATTTTGTGGTCTAGCATTGTCGATCCATGTGAATATTTGCTGAGCCCTCTTCCATTTTGTCTTGACTTTGACCTTGATTCAGATTCAGAGCTTGATAGTTTTCCTTCATCACTTTAAAAGCAAAATCCCACCATGACTATGGTTTCCTCATCAACTCTATTCTTCTGTTACTCGCAGTCACTCAATCCCTTTCTCAGCCATCGCTTTCAGCCTATTCATGTTCCAATATCGCTTTCAGCCTATTCATGTTCCAATGGAAAAGGCAACTGCACCGCTAAATTGTGCCTACCAAACAAATCTAGGCACCCTTCTCTCCACACTTATCTCCACCAACAGCAATGGCTATGGCTTTTACAATTCCTCCTATGCCAAAAAACTCATCCAACGAAGTTTATGCAACCGGACTTTGTAGAAGAGATTTCTTGGAGGATGCTTGTCGTAGCTGCCTCGATGAGTCGAGCCACAAGCTCACAGAACTTTGTCCTAACGAAAAGAAGGTTTTGTCTTTTATGACACTTGCATGTTACACTTCTCAAATCGATCCCTCTATGGCCTCATGGAGGATATCCCTGCTTTCTATCTCGTGAGTCCAAGAAATGTAGCATCATTATAAGTGGAAGGGTTCTTTGAAGAGCTTTGGAAGCTAATCCAAAGATTGAATAGTGAAGCTGCAGCAAGTGGTTCACTTTGTAAGTTCACAGTACACAACACAACTACTTCAGATTTCAAGACAATATATGCACAAACGCAGTGCACGCCAAAATGCCAGATTTGTCCGAGCAAGATTGCACTGATTGCTTGATTGGTGCTTATGGAAACATCACAACTTACAGTTACTGGAAGGATGTGGCCAGAATTCTTAAACCAAGTTGTAACATTAGGTATGAGCCTGCTAGCTTCCTCGACCGAGCAAATGTAGCACCACTTCCATCATCGCCACCAATATATGCACCTTCACCATCAACCAATAGCACAAATTCAGAAGGTACATTAAGTATATATGTTGCATTTGTGTGTGTGTGTGTGTGATTAGCTTCATGTTGATTCTCGCCTTAGGATTATTCATCATGATCTCAAAGCTAGTAACATCCTAATTATAGATGCATAAATGAATCCCAAAATTTCGGATTTTGGCATGGCAAGGTTGTTTGTGCTTGATGAAACACAAGGTAATACTAATCGTATTGTGGGAACCTAGTAAGTACTTGACAAGGCTATAGAGCTTATAATATCATTCATTTTGTTCATTCTGATCCATTTTAGTACACAGCTTACCTAGCTTCTTCTTGTTCAAATGCAACGGATATATGCCTCCCGAATATGTGAAGCATGGACATTTTTCTGTTAAGTCTGATGTCTATAGTTTTGGCGTGTTGATTTTGGAGAAAATAAGTAGACAGAAAAATAGTTGCTTCGATCATGGAGAGAATGTGGAAACTCTTCCAAGCTATGTAAGTAAAAGGAAACATGTATATTTTTGGTGACGAGAAAGAAAATTCAGTCTCTAACTCTATATATAATGCACAACTGAATGCAGGCATGGAAAAGTTGGAGGGAAGGGAAACCTTCAAATGTGATAGATCCCAGATTGAAGATTGGTTCATAATAAAGTAATATGTAGTTCATATCCAAAACCAATTTGGCTATTGATGAAGTGGCCCAAACCCTTATAAACTTATAGGCAAGGTCCCATTTTTCCCATGTGGGATGTATAATCTCAACACGCGCCACAATTTGGCAATGGATCGAATAGCTCAAACCCTTATAAACTCATAGGCAAGATCTTATTTTTCCCATGTGGGATGTTTAATCTCAACACGCGCCACAAGCAAGCCATACATGTGGACAACATTGGGTGATGTGGAGTGCGATGTATAATCTCAGCACGCCCCCGCACGTATAGCGAATTTTCAAGCCATACACGAGGACAACATTGGGTAACGTGGAGCCCGTGTGGCCATGAGGCATGCACACATGGATAACCCGCTATGATATCATGATAAAGTAATCTAAGGTTCACATCCAAAACCAACAATTTGGCAATAGATGGAGTGGCCTGAACCCTTATAAACTCATAGGCAATGTCCCATTTTTCTCATGTGTGATATATAATCTCAACACGCGCCACAGGCAAGTCATACATGTGGACAACATTGGTAACGTGGAGTGGGATGTATAATCTCAACAGTTCAAGGGCTGGAATAATGAGATGCATACACATTGGACTATTATGTGTGCAAGAAAGTCTAGCTGATAGACCAACCATGGCTTCAGTTATCCTCACGCTCAATAGCTACTCTCTCAGTCTCCCAGTACCCCCAAAACCAGCATTTTTAATGTATAGTAGCGTCAGATCCAGGAGAAACATTGTCTCTATCGAAGTAACCAAAAATGATGATGCTTCATTAATCACTGAATTAAATCCTCGCTAGAGCTTGAAGATTGATCAATATAACAGCCTTTTTCGGTGATGATAGGAGCATTTTAATGCGACGTTTTAACTGCATTTCCCTACATTTTCTGCGTTATTTCCTTAATAAAACCCTGTTTAGGAAAGTTTCCATTCTTTGAATGGGAAAGTTCCTATTTGTAGAAAGTTTCCATTTTTGTAGTTTCTATTTTTCATTTTTAGAAAGTTTCCCATTTTCAGTTTAGGAAAGTTGCCATTTTTCATTTTAGGAAAGTTTCTATTTTTTCTTACTAGTTTCTATCTTCAGGACTTCGGAGCTAAAAAGTGGAAATGAACTCATAAATGGAAAGAGGAGCTTGCGAACACCAAGGGGAGCAAAAATGAGAAACAATGGACCACAGAAATGAAGAAAAGAAGTTCTCCTACTTCAACCAGGAAACCCTGCGAAAAGGAGGAAAGCTTACCAATGAAGTTTCCAACGTTACCATGAAAAAGAAATAGAAAAATGAAGTGTTATGACGTTGGAAGGTGATAAGGTTTGAATGAGAAGCAGCAAGGCCCAAGAACTCTCAAGAATGAAGTGGATTTTCGGCAAAATGGATCAAGGCCCATGAAAGCCCATGCGGTGGCGCATGGAGGCCCAAGAACTCTCAAGAATGAAGTGGATTTTCGGCAATTGGATTAAAAGCCCACAAAGCCCATGGAATTAGGGTTTTTAACGCATGATTAAACCCTAGGGAGAGTTTGCCGTGAAATCCTAAGAGAGAAACAAGGAAGTGGCGTGAAAATCAGAAATTATCAAAGAGAATTTCAGTTGAGATTTTCTAGGGCTATTTTTATGGAAAGAAAATATACTTGGAGACCTACCTAGAGAGTTTGCTGTCCAATGCCAAGAGATAAAGGAGGAATAACGTGAAAACCCGAGCAAAGATGACGCCAAGAGAGATTCAAGGGAGAAATAAAAGGAAAGAGAAAAAGGTGGAGACCAAGAAAAGCTCAAAAGAAGTCTAGATACATTCCTATATTCCCTAAAGGAGTTTTGGCCGAATTTAAAGTATAAAATCAGAATATATCCATGGTATTTCGGCCAAGATTATTAGGGAATTAAATGGAATTTTGTGATTGGTTGGACCACCTCGTAGGGCTTATTTGGCAAGATATTATTGGAGGAAATTATGTGGAATTTTCAGATTAATTCCATGAGGTTTGCATGGCTTGGAGACCAAGTTGGCCGTCCCCTATATATGCTCCCCCTTTCTCAACGTCAGGGGCCACTCCCATACAATTTACACTTTAGAAAAAAATCAGAAAATCTTCTTAGCATAGCCGTGAGTTTCTCCATCCTCTAGTCATCTCCACGAGTTCAAGCAAGGCCAAGGGAGAAGAAGAATTGCCGTGAGCATCATCCTCCATCACCATCCTTGAAGCTTGCTTTCGAGATTCAAGAG